>JAYMTP010000421.1:0-34405 GCA_036897365.1 Geranium brycei | reverse complement strand
AATTAATTCTGGTTTATTTCCGGTCCAAGTCAAACCAGCTGAATTAATTTCAAATCAATTCAGGGGTTTTTTCGTTTTTTCGTAAAAAAATCAGGTTTTCCATACAAATTCTAACGGTGTTAGGGCAAAGTATAAAAAAACGCAATTAGCTGACCTAATTTTGAACTTTTTAGTATAATCAGGGCAAAGTGTAAAACGCGACACTATGATATGGGTAAACTGTAATTAACCATTCTATTAGTATAGTGTCTCATTACACCAAAATAATTTATCGAAAGAATTGACTTATATATGTGATAACTTTGATATTATTATTCTATAATTATTCTTGATATACAATTGGGGTGAACCTTTTATATATGATTCAAACCAAACTAACTAAATAGGAAAATCTAATACTTATTAAATAAGGAAACTCTAATACATAATACAATAAGAAAGCTCTAATTAATGGGCTAACTCTAATAGGGCTTAACCTAATAATAATATAATCTAACAATATGATATAGTTGGGTTGGTTGATTTAGCTCAAATGAGAAATTTTTAGAAAACTTGAAAGGCAAATTTGTCATTTTAGCTAAACACTAAGCTGTAGAATGTAGGAAAATCGATAGTGTACTAACATGCCACTTTTTTGTTATAGTTTATAGTAATTCTGATTGGACATCTTGGCAAGTAATTTTTGTTCTCGTTTATTATCCATTCAGCGAATTCAACTGTAATTGTCATTATCCATATATTGAAAACGAATAGACACCATATAAAACTAATCGAAGACATACCATCTTTTGTTTGGGTTTGCAGCAGCCCTGGAACACCGTCTCACTGCTCACATTGATCTACAATCTCATTGATAGTACAACTTGATCCCGACAAACAATCGAGATGAACGCAAAATCTTATTATGAAATCATTTACTAATGATTAGTTACATTTTGAATGATACTCACATTCAATCATAGATACCCGATGCACATGCGTAGAATGATTCATTTATACACTAAAAAGATGGAGATGATTCCTTGATTTTAGGAGTTGATCGAATTAATGAATGAGTTAAAGGCATTGTTGCCCTCGTTGACTGATTTCATAAACAATTTAAGTTGTTTTGTCGCATGATATCCCATCCATTCATTATTATAATCAAGTGTACTGGAATCCTTCCCTATATCCATGTATCTAAATGCAATGTCCAGAGAGGTTTTCAAAGTTGTACAACTCCGCTCCTACACGCTGATGTATATCGAGAAGGGACAAAGTCTAGATTCGTGGACGGATGATCGCACCATTCCCTTTTGATGCGCAAACTCGCTGACGGTTTTATGAAGCTTATGATTATCTGTATTTTCTGGGCTTTTTCGTCTTTGTACATTTCTGTTAAGGATTTTCAAGATTAGATCCAAGCAAACCAAATAACATTGGAAAAAAACCAATCAAGACTCATAACTTTTTTTACCGGGCCAAGGTTTGTGAACATTCAAATGGGTCGTAAGTGCATGTTCTTAACTTACAGGCCCAAGCGAAAATCCATAATAGAGTAACGGTCAAACAGTGGAGAACTGTGGCTTGCTTGCATTCTACGCATTCCATAAGTGGCAACTTCGTAATTTTCAGTGTGTCATTATCTTCACCAATCATCACCCTACAATCAATTCAACTAATTACCATCACCAAACTTAAGAAAATACCTTTCATTTACCCTTGATATTCATACCATAAAATATTTTCCAAACACACTACATGAAAAATATCAATGAGGTGAGTTACGTGAAATTTTATGATTCTCGTATCATATTTTATTGAATTGAAAATTTTAGATTTTGGTCGAATTTTAAATATTTTATCTATTTATATGATGACAACTTCGTAGGTTCATTTTGAATTTAGTGCCTTAGTGGTTAGAAACATGGGGTTCACGTGGTTTTCAGAAATTTTAACCATCCTTACCAAATACATATATTATTTTATACACCAGGTAGTCCGATGCTTACTAAGTGAGAACATACAAATTTGTCCGGAACCAGTTAACAATGGTAGAGAGGGGCAAAATACTAATACACGTTAAATTACGTCTACTACGAAAACTCAATACAATAGATGAAAATTTTAGGGAAAATGCAAGGTTCTAAAAAACGCTAAGCACTAGTTGGGCGGACAACACCTCCTGAAAAATTAATCGGGATTAATTAGATTTGTATTTTTTTTAATATAAAATTAATTATATTATATCAAAATAAATATTAAAAATCAACAACCACAATTTTTTTGTGACAAATCTAAAATAGTGATTAGTGATCACAATTTCAAGGATAAAACTTTCGAAATTGACAATCAAAAACAGATGAATATTCATCACAGAACCATCCAAGCAATTTTTACCATGAAAATTTGAAAATAAACCCTAACCTCCCATAAATTGAATAAAAAACCAACCCTTAGCTCACACAAATTGAATAAACAAATATAAATTACCTGTTACAAAACATGAAGTGAAGTCTAAAGCTCAGGAGCTCCGACTTTAATTGATTTGCAAAAGAGTTGTGGCGGCGACGGACGTTCATCGAAGACGAAAAGGTTTAGGGCGTAAGGGTCTAGGGAGAGATAAGGAAACGAAGCGACTCCGACTGATATCTTATACTTAACGTTTTAAGTTTTAAATTATAATTGATTTTTTAAAAAAAAAATTAAAATTCTGTTCCGCCTGACCGCCTGATGAACCAAAATGTATGCCACCGTTCGATTAGTTTAAAATGGGGCGGTGAGGTGAAAAACAACCCCATTTTAATTAACTTCAACTTCATGTACTTGTCCATGATGAAGTGCAATGCGCACCGATCGAGATGTGCCCATTTTAGAGCAGCAACATACTCTGCTTGAGACATTCCTGCAAGCATTGATTTGGGAAGTGAAAAGCATTTTAGGATACAGTATATAAGCACTAACATAAGTTCTTGCTAAAACCAAAGACACCGACCACTTCACGCCAATGTAATTAAACAAGCTTTGTAAGGGACATTACGCAAGTGAAGTATGGTGCAATGGCAAGAGCACCAGCGTGTCTCGAATCAGAAAGACAAAAGGGTTCAAAGAAACATGGCTTTTAAAAAATAAACTTGTTTAAATAAGAAGAATGTTCTTAATAGTCCACTTAATTTGTTTCCACTCTTTCTCTTAAAAGAGGAGTAATTAGTGCACTAATTAGCTGCTAATAATAGTAAATTAATAGAGCTCCTCTAGCTAGATATCACCAACATGACTCTGTTCAAGTGCACACATTTCTTGTACTAATTGGATATTCCATTAAAAACAGTTTCTTTATTTCATTTTCAATTTCAGAAGATTTAATACATACAATTAAATATTAAAAACTTTATTAATCTTTTAAAAATATATCGGGGCGGGGTGGGAAATCGTCGCCCCATCCTCGCTCATGAAATCCCCGTAACACTCCTCATGCCCCGTTAATTTTTGGACGTTCCATCTAAATTTACTTTTCCATCTTTATTTTAACATGATATTAGATTTTTATGAGGTTAAATCATATGCGAATTGGGTAAAAAGTATGAACCGTCCGAACTGGTAGAATGTGAGTGTGAACTGGTGTGAAAACAAGACATCTGGTAAAAAATAGGTGTGAACTAATATAAACAAATAGACCCGGTGGAAACATGGAAATGACCGTGGTGTAAATTCGCTGCCACGTGTCGCGTGCTGGTATAAATCTCACCGGATTAATGGCTTTCATGCAGTTGGAACAATTCGTATTTATACCCAGTTCACGCCGCAATGCACCCCTAGATTTCATAGCTTGTTTATATGCTTGCCTATTATCCTAATACTAAATTAAAGTATATAATTTTAACTGATAAGTGTATTAACTCATCGTTTCCAACTAGATTACTAGAACATTTTCAACATATTTATTTTACATTATTAATTTACCCACAATCAAGTCTGACATATATGACTAATTCTTAAAATTAAACTATATATCATCAAAATTCTCACACCTAAACATATATGATATGACTCATTTTTAAAACTACTACCACATAATTCAACTGTTAATTTAACATGAATGACACTTGATTTAACAATACTTTCCTAGACTTCATGACCCATTTATGGTAGTGATCAATAAAGGCACAAAAATATCTACATTCCACTCACACGCTAAGTGCAATGTGGACGATACCATTTACACATAGAAACTCACACGTTAAAGCCTCCACACACATTTAGTACTAACACACAAAACCAGAAGAATTTCAAGTAAATCACAACACTAACCAAAAACAACAAATGAACAGATACGCTAATTACAAATATAAATACAAGGGAAAGATACGATGAGAGAAACAAGCTACGAATTAGGAGGAACAAATCACACATTTTGAAGCAATCCAACCCAAAACGCCCCATATTTTGTGGAACAAACCCAATTCTCGATCGTAATCTCCATTAATTACTATCCTAATTAGTGCGGTTTTAGCTCAGCTAATTATTAATTAATTAGCAGATGATCATCAAGTTGTGTGTGTCACTTGCTCTCTCTTTTTCTCTCTTGATCACTATCATTTCTCTGGCATGAACCCTAGCGGTTTGCGTTTTGTTTCCTCGTTTTCATCAACACAATAAACACACACACCATATCATCCCAACAATATTAATTACTATACTGATCCTGATTAAGAGGAGAGAAGAGATCTTAGATCATCTCTCTGATCTCTCTCCTTCTGTTCTTAATTATTATTATTATTAGTTTTTAGTTGCAATCTTGTTGATTTAGAGACACAGCCGTCGTCGCGATCATGGATGTTGAAGCTCAGACGAGGATTAATATTCAAGATGAAGATTCAGCTGCCATCTTCAAGAATGTCACTCGTCCCGTTACGTTGCAGGTATGGGATTTTAATTAATTAGCTAAATTTTTTTAATATTTAATTACATCATTCTATATTTACCCGAAAATCCATTCTCATCCTTCTCAACCACATATGTTTGATCTCACCACCTTTTTACGGTAAGTATGAGTCTGAAATCAATGAGATCAGATTAATCAGCAACTTAGAATTATTAATTAATTTTTTTTATTAGGATGAGAAGGGACTAATCACTTGTAGAAAGGGCTAGGGGCTAGTCAGACCTAGAAGATCTTTTAGGGACTAATTGAGGATTAGTTAGTGAATAATTGAAAAATAAATTGCATTACAGAATTGACTGGGACTAGTGGGGGTAATCGGAATTAATCTGACAAATTCAGGATTTTTGTAACATACTAAACTCCAGAATTAAGTATTGGGTCGAAAACTTATTTGGTATCAAAGTAACAGTTATGAACAGTACTCAACGAGCTCCCGGAAAAGGGTAAGACAATGGGACTCAATATGGGACATACAATGCATTACATACAAATGATAATTACGCTTCAACAACATTATTCCATTCCACCTCTTAGGGAAAAAAAGAGTAAATCAATGGAGGATTCAATGCAATAAACCCACAGGTCCCGCACTGGCTGGTTCTGATCCTTGAAAAAGTTTGCTAGCTTGTTTTTTGGAACAAAGCCGTAATCTTCCAGCTCTCGTCTATCTTTTAACCTAGCACTACTCATCATATTCCTTCAGTTAGGATTAAGAACATGACTATTGCTTTTCAATTGGCTGTTTTTGCATTAATTGCTACTTCAGTAATCTTACTTATTCGTGTACCCGTTTTATTTGCTTCTCCTGAGAGTTGGTCAAGTAATAAAAATGTTGTATTTTCTGGTGCATCGTTATAGATTGGATTAGTAATTCTCCCCTCTCTTAAACCTATTCGTTCACGACCTAAAAATGAAATGATCTCTCCCACGAGTTCTTTCGTTTCGGCTGCGAGACACATGAAAATTCAATAAACGCCCCCGCCCCCAACCAAAGAAAGAAAACAAAAAATTAGAGGGAGCTAGGGGGTCTAACAACAAAACTTGCTCAGGGTCGGCCCGTCCATAAGGCAAGAAAAACTTTTGCCTTGGGCCCCGACCCTGGAGAGGCCCCAAAACTGAGTCCAATATCATTATATTATAGTATGCTTAATTTTTTTGAATCCTAAAATCCAAGCAACATTAATCATTAAATGGAGAGGAGAGACCCCAAAATTGAGCCAAATATCATTATATCAACATAGGCTCAATTGTTTTGAAGTCCAAAATTTCATCAACTTTTATTAATAATTATTATTGGTAAATAAAAAGAAGTGAAGAGTGTGAAAGTTAAACACAGAGAGTCAACGAGTCGTTGTTCTGAACGAGGATGAAGCCGAATCGACAGCGCCGAAGACGAGTCGTCGATTTTGTCGAGGCGGCAATGGCAACGGGCCAACGACTCTGTGAAGAAGAATGAGGCGAACTATCTGTTGATTTTCGATTGGGCATGTCTGATTTCGGGGGTAACTTTTTAGGATTTCCGATTGGGAATTTCCGAATGGGGATTTCCAATTCATATTGGGGATTTTTTTAGGTTATTGAGGCGAACTATCCGTTGATTCCAATTCATTCCTTTGTATAATTCTTACTGTTTTTTTGCATCTGTAAGTATACATTTAGTGGCACAATAGATTCTTCAATTTTTTTTTCTTTCTAATTTTTTTGATTGATTCCGACTTTGTTACAATTTTTTGATTGATTATGATTCTTAGTGGGACAATATTGATTGATTCTTACTAATTTTTTTGATTGATTCTAATTCTTAGTGGCACAGTATTGATTGACAAAAATTTTTTGATTGATTTTTAACCGGCCCCGTTTTAAATTTTCGCCTTAGGCCCCTGGTTTCTTAGGGCCCGTATTGTTTGTTTATTTTTCTTTAAAACTCATACTCTTAGTGACATATAACAAACTTAAGTATTTTTTCTTCTGTTTTGGGGTAGTTTGAGGACATTGTGTACAAGGTGGAGGTAGGGGCATCAAGAGGATGGCTTCAGTCCTGCCCCCGCCGCCTGCAGTCCATCCCCTGGCTCTCCAAGAAGGCCTCCAAATCGTCCGAAAAGAAGATAATCCTAAAGGGCATAAACGGGATCGTCCACCCGGGCGAGATGCTGGCAATGATGGGGCCCTCCGGCAGCGGCAAGACCACCCTCCTCACCGCCCTCGGCGGCCGCCTCTCCGAGGGCAAGCTCACCGGCGCCATCACCTACAACGGCAAGCCCTTCAGCAACAAGATGAACCGCAACACCGGCTTCGTGACCCAAGACGACGTCCTCTACCCCCACCTCACCGTCACCGAGACCCTCGTCTTCACCGCCCTCCTCCGCCTCCCCAACTCCCTCACGGCCGCGCAGAAGGCGGGGCACGCGGAGGCCGTGGTGAGGCAGCTCGCCCTCACGCGCTGCAAGAACAGCGTCATCGGAGGGCCGTTCTTGAGGGGCATTTCGGGCGGGGAGAGGAAGAGGGTTAGTATTGGGCAGGAGATGCTTGTCAACCCTAGCTTGTTGTTCCTTGACGAGCCCACGTCCGGTTTGGACTCCACGACCGCGCAGAGGATCGTTTCCACCTTGTCGGAGCTGGTCGGGGGAGGGAGGACGTGCCTCATGACTATACACCAGCCTTCTAGTAGGCTGTTTTACATGTTTCATAAGGTCTTGCTCTTGTCCGAGGGGAATCCGGTGTACTTCGGGGAGGGCAAAGCTGCCATGGACTACTTTTCCGACATCGGGTTCCGGCCCTCCGTCGCCATGAATCCCGCTGACTATTTGTTGGATATTGCAAACGGTATGCACCCCTGATTTAGTGATTTTTTTTAACGGTCGGTTGCTTGCATTGCAAGTTACCTCGATCTGATGCCTAAAGATGATAGATTAGATCACGAGACACTATCCTAATTTAGTGGGTTTTTTTTTAAATTTTCAATTACTTTCTTCATAAGTTACCTCGATCTGATGTGATGTCTCAAGATATTTGTCAAGTGTTGATAGAATCGCGTGACACTATTACATTGTTAGGTGTTACGGGCGATGATTCACATGATGATCCGGCGGCGATCAAGCAGACGTTAGTGGCCGCTTTCAAGACCAATGTAACGGACAAGTTGAAGGAGGAGCTTAGAAATAGCAGTAGCCACTACCAAGAAGGGTCCTCCGGCAGGGAAGCCGAAGGAGAATGGCCCACCACTTGGTTCCAACAGTTCAATGTGTTACTCCGAAGAGGCATCAAAGAAAGGAGGCACCAGACCTTCTCCGCCCTCAAGATTGGCCAGATACTTTTCGTCGCCATCCTCTCCGGCTTCCTCTGGTGGCAGTCCGACGACGCTCACCTCCAAGACAAGGTAAATCGCAAAAAAAAGAAAAAATTATAAATGTCGTCACCAGTTGATAAACATCAGATTTTAACACAATTGATTAACTATTATGTTTCTTTTCAGATCTGGGTACTTATCATTTAGGGTTTTTCGGATTTTAACATTAATTCCAATCCTGTCATCAGTTGATAAACATCATACTTTAACAAAAGTTAATTTTCTTGTTTCTTTTCAGATCGGGTTACTTTTCTTCATCTCGGGTTTCTGGGGGTTCTACCCTTTGTTCCAGGCGATCTTCACCTTCCCTCAGGAGCGCATGATGCTCGCGAAAGAGCGAACGTCGAGAATGTACCGCCTCTCCTCCTACTTCATGTCCCGGGTCGTCGGGGACCTCCCGTTGGAGCTAGCCTTGCCCACGGCCTTCACATTCATAATATACTTCATGGCCGGCCTCAAACCCTTCGTGGGCAACTTCTTCGCAACCCTATCCGCCCTCCTCCTATGCGTCCTCGTCGCGCAAGGCCTAGGGCTCGCCTTGGGAGCGATGGTGATGGATCAAAAGTCCGCCACCACCCTCGGATCGGTCATCATGCTGTCGTTCCTCCTCTCCGGAGGGTACTACGTTCAACACGTACCGGTTTTCATATCTTGGGTCCAATACTTCTCGATCACTCACTACTCGTATTCGCTGTTCCTTGACTCCCAATACAAGAATAGCGATACGTACCCTTGCAAGACGAACCCTAGCGGGAAATGCCTCGTGGGGGAGTTTCCGGCCATCAAGCTCGTCGGGATCGGGAACCCGACCGTCTCGGTGATAGTTTTGGCGGGAATGCTCGTTGGTTACCGGGCGGTGGCTTACGTGGCGTTGACGAGGATCGGGAGGACGAAGAAGCTCAAGTAGGCGAAGAAATTAAGGAAGTAATAATAAAAGAGTGATGGTTTGTGTTAAGTAAGGTCTAATGTTTATGTTACCTCTAGTGAGAAAATAAATTTTAAAAAATGTGTGACAAAAAGAGGGTAAGATTAAGTAGCTTGAGGGTCAAGTTTTATAATAGAATATATAGATATGATCGTTTGACTAGTGTAACGTTTGCGTGCATTTTTGTTCTGTTTGTTTGAAGAATTTAAGGTAACGAGGTTTCTATCATGAAATGATTTTGTCCGCAGAATATTTTGTTAATTATTTTTAGTGCCATGATCGTAGAATAGAAATATGTTATTTTTTCTAACACATGAGCCGTTATTTTTGTTTCTCGAGTTCTTATTTTTGACAATTATTTGTTTGGAGAAGTCAAAAGCAACATGCCTATTTTCGCGGGCAAATTTGTGGAACCAGTGCACTGAACTCAACTTGGTGGCGGACCATTGATGAGGCTTAATTACTTAATTAATTAATGGAAACCGCAAATTGCTGATTAACTTTAATTTTGTGTTGATTTTCTTGACTCATTTTAGACTAATTGGAAACTAAGATTAATCGACAAGCCGACCGGATTGGCGCTGGTTGTGCCCCACCTAGCATTTATGAAATTAGTTTTCTTTAACAATTGGTTTCTAAATTAGTTTTTTTTGTTGGTTAATGTGACAATTAAAGGTAACCACTAGGTGATGTAAAATGGTGAGTTTGATAATGAAAGGATTAATGGGGCATAGGGAGGTGGAGGGAATTAATAACCGTTAAATGAAATTAACTATTTAAATTAATGAATAAACATGTGGTTTTATTTAGGAATAATTGTGAATATATATACCAAGTGCACATAATTTACAATTAATAAAACCTAAATATAAAGTGTGATTTTTTAAGTCACCTAATTTTTGCGTTGTTACAAAATAGTCTAAGATTTGGATAAAAAAATTAAAAAGACTAAAATGATCTCAGCTATTATTATCCACATTTTCAAATAAAATATCACTTGTGACTAAAATTCTTCAATCTTTTCTGATATGGCATATTTTCCAAGCAAGCCTTTTAATATTTGACATTATTAATTTTGACATATGTTCCACAACAAAAACAGCGACCCTAGTTGGAGATGGATCCGGAAC
Source organism: Geranium brycei (assembly GCA_036897365.1). Taxonomy (NCBI): domain Eukaryota; kingdom Viridiplantae; phylum Streptophyta; class Magnoliopsida; order Geraniales; family Geraniaceae; genus Geranium; species Geranium brycei. The sequence goes on along the minus strand of JAYMTP010000421.1, from coordinate 24,080 downwards.
ACATTGGAAGTCAAGAAATTTCCCTAAAAGAGGATTCACATTGGAACTCATTTGATTAAATATTTTATTTGTCTTCAAATATTAGTTATGATCGATGGTTCAAATTATGTAAACGAATATTCTCTGTATCTACACATCGATACTATATGATTTTGTCACCGAAGTGATCTTGATTTGATGTTTAGATAAACTAATCTGTGGTTTGTTTTAAATTATTGATTGCCCACTGATTCTCTTGTTATTTTTAACCGATGAAAAATGACAGTTTACTATACTTAATTATACATGTTTTAATTTTGATGCTCTAATTTTTTAGTACCTTACCTATTGATTTGGGACATGTGTGTTAACTCTATTAATAAAAACTTAAAATAATCAAACTGCCATTTTTGTCATTTAATTTTTCAAAAATATGTCATTGAGACATTTTTTTTCTCTATCTCATTTTCTTACTCTTTTGTACCTCCTCCGGTTCAGGGTGTTGGATCTCCAGCTCTCCAGATCCTCCTTCTCCGCAGTGTGATCCTCTTTTCAAGAAAATGACGAAAAAAGCTCATTTGTACACCGTGAGATCTGCTCTGTCCCTGCCGGATCTGGAATTTGAGAGTAGAGACGTCAGGGTAAGGAGACCGAACCGGCCACCGAACCGATCTGGAGCTTAACCCACCTCGTTGTCTCACTGACTTGCCGAACGCAAGCGCCGCCGCCGAGCTCAAGCTACGTCGCCATGAGTTTGGTGGAGAAGACACCACTGTATTTCTAATTTCTTTGATTTACGAGTTTTTTTTCATCCAATGGAAGTTTAGGTATTTCACGTATTGTATGTAGTACATGCAAGCACGTGACCCCTATTTTTTCTGTTAAATCTAAGAATGCTAACAGTTATCCAAAACTGATAGTTGATGGACTAAAAAAAATTATGATATGAAAGTGTGAAACGTATATAGTTAGACGTATTAATCAATTATTTTTTCAATCATAATTATAATGCTGACTTAGCTATAAAATAACTAGACCCGTTCTTTTAGAACGCAAAAAAAAAAAAATAGCTCGCACATGTAATTAAATAAGCTTAATTTAAAACTAAGACTTAAAATAAATCAAAACGCTTTTATTTATAAGAAACACAAAACTTCATTTATATTTTTTACTCTAAACTTCAAGAATTGTTAATTTATCCCTAAATGCTAAACTTTATTTCTTTATGTCATGGGTACTCTTCTTACAAATTTCCTTGAGCTAAAATTTTACCACTAAAAATTTATACAATCCATCATATGTTGACAAGTCTCAACATGGGTCTATGTTGATTTGTCTTCCTTGTTATTTGTGTATGCGTCTTGATTTGAATTCCTCATGTTTATCCTATTCCACAGCTCCAACCCACTCAAAAACCGACACCTAACACAACACTAATACGCACGTGTCATAAAACCCAAAACCATGCAATTACTTACACAACAATTTCTTCTCTTTCCAATTCATTGACCATATTAAAGACAGGTGAACCAAGAACGAGCCACAACATCGAAACCTAGACTCGTACTTGTCCGAATCCCATACACACACTCCAACACACATGTCGCAAACAAGTCCAAGGTCACAAAAGCTTATGTACACGTGCCCCTTTGACCCACCGAACTTTAAATCAAATAAACCTTATTCCATAAGTATCTATCTATCTACTTCTCTGTCCGAACTCGCAAGTGCCACGCCCACAAACTTCTAAAAATAGACCCAATCGAGCTCTATACACTTCATCTTTTGACTTTTTTTTATCTCTCACCCACCATTTTTCACCAATCTTCTCTTCACAAGTGTTGTCTTTATTTCTTTATTCCTTCGTTTCTAGGCTCGTCGAGTTCTTTATATATTTTTATTACTAAATTGGTATGCGTCGTATCTATGAATCTATTTTAATGCGCTTTAGTTGGAGTTATTTGTACAAAATTAGTATGTGTCATTGTAGCACCAATATTCTATCTTAGGCTTTGATCACTAACTTATTTAAATATTGTGACGGATTAATCTAGATACATCTAATATTAGAAAAAAAAATCTCTACCTTTTTAGTAGGGTTGGGCACGATTTTGAAATCGGAACGAACTAAATCAACCGGTTCTCTATTTTAAAGATTCAAATTTGGATCTAATAAGTGGGTATTAGTCCGGTTCTGAGCACGGTTTTACAGTCTGGTTCTGGATTCTACCCAACGAGACTTAATTGAATGATTAATTGTGAGATTGAGGGTCCGGTTCTCTGGTCTAGTTCTATACTTTTACCCAATTAATGTGATATTCATACATTATTCAATTTATGATAAAAAATATACACAATTAAACTCTTTTGTATGCATAAACTTAAAATTGAAATACAAAAAAATATTAATTAAAACCTCTAAAATTGGTTCAGTTTTGAACTGGTTAATCAACGATTCTGCACTCTCAGAACTGGAACCGAATCGAATTAATTTGGTTTTTCATTTTCAGACCCAAATTCTGTTTGAATCTCGGTTCGGTGTTTGAATCTCGGTTCGGTATCGGTTTTGGGTAAAACGTGCCCCCTAATTTTTAGCCTCTTGTGTAAGAGCAATCGAAACGCTAAATATTCAACGTGTCGCTAGATGGACTGTATATGGCTTTATTTACGGAAAAACCAGCCTCGCTCGAACACACGTGCCGATCAGTGGCGGTTCCCGCCAGGAGAGAGCGCGTGCACTACACGATAATTCCTCCCCTGCCGACGTGTTTTCCCCACGCGCGCGTGAACCATCCTCCCGCGCACACGAACTAGACAGTTTATTTATTTTTAATAACATTATTATTAAAATAAAAATCAGAATTACGCGGGCTTTGTGATATTTTAAGGAAATGCTTCTAGAAGCTTTCTCCAAAGCCGACGCGTGTCCGCTCGGTGGATGAGTCACCACGGTATATTTCTTCGTGACGGTTCATTCATATCGGCGCGGATAAGGTCGGCCGCGGACACGTGGCCGAATCCAAGCGGTGGTGATTCATTGGTCCCCTGGGCCCACCTGCCGATACCCTCGACAAGGACGACCGTACCCGATCTCTGCCTATATAAACCACCGCCGCACCCTCACTACAGAGAGAAAAAAGAGAACGAAAATAGAAAGAAAAAAAAATCACCTCGTTTTCTCGGTAACCAAACAGCAGCCGCAGTTTCTGAAATTCATATTCACCGGAAAATGGGAGTTCCGGAGACCGACCCACTGTCCCAGCTGAGCTTGCCGCCGGGATTCAGGTTCTTTCCGACCGACGAGGAGCTCATGGTTCAGTACCTCTGTCGGAAAGTGGCTGGTCAACACTTCTCACTTCCGATCATCGGAGAAATCGACCTCTACAAGTTTGATCCGTGGGTGCTTCCAAGTAAGAATCAAACCCAATTTCAATTTCAATCAACAAGAAAATCAAAACCCAGATCTTAATTTTTTCTAGAATTTCTCTGATTCGTGTAATTTTGTTTCAGGCAAAGCGATATTTGGGGAAAAGGAGTGGTATTTTTTCAGTCCGAGAGACAGGAAGTACCCGAACGGTTCTCGGCCGAACAGAGTCGCCGGCTCCGGCTACTGGAAGGCCACCGGCACCGACAAGGCGATTATGACGGAGGGCCGGAAGGTAGGAATCAAGAAGGCGCTCGTCTTCTACATCGGCAAGGCCCCGAAAGGGACCAAGACGAACTGGATCATGCACGAGTACCGATTGATGGAAAATTCCCGGAGAACCGGAAGCACAAAGGTGTGTACTTTTAAAAAATTCGATTTTTTAATATTTTTTCGATTGCTCTGTTTTTTTGATCGATTTCTGTGTTTTTGATCAAATGGGTCTGTTTGATTTCTTAGTTGGATGATTGGGTTCTGTGCCGAATCTACAAAAAGAACTCCGGCGGGCAGAAGTTCAATTCCGGCGGCGTGGCCTTGCCGGAGCAGAGCCAGGTGTCGACTTCGACGACGTCGTCGTCGTCGCACGTTGACGACGTGCCGGAGGTGAAGGACGAGTTCTTCGACCTGCCGAGGATGAATTCGTTCAAGACGGCGCTGCTCAACGAGGAGAGCGAGAAGCTCTGTTACCAGAATCTGGGTTCTGGAAACTTCGACTGGGCGAGCCTGCTCGGGCTCAACGCCGCGCCGGAGCTCGGCCAGGTCAATTACGGGAACGAGAGCTACGTGCCTTCGGTCCCGGCGCTCTGGTCGCCGGAGAAGTTCGGGAACGCGACGGCGACGCAGGAGGTGCAGAGCCGGAACTCGGGGATGGCTCAGCAGGGCTGGAACGGGTCGGGTCATAACTCGGGTGACCCCTACGGGTTGAGGTACCCGAACCAGTTCGGCGGGTTCGGGTTTAGGCAGTGAGGTGAGGGTTCAGAATAGGGGAGTGGTAGGTTTGTAAATATGTGGCATTCTTTGGGGTAAATGTTATGGCTGTAAAATGATGCGAAACGTGACACAGCTAATTGAATTTGGCGTGCACAAGTTTTGACCCTTCGGACACATTGTATAATTCGTAGAATGAATGTTTGTAATACGACATATTTTTCACTTCACAATTGGTTACTCACTTGCACCATGATTTGAATTCTTATCATATGATCGCCAATTTAATCATATATTTCATAATTAATGAGGCATGATTCATATATAACTTTGTAACTTACAATTAACTAGAACTATTTGTGTTTGAATAAAACTAAATTAAGGCAAACTTGAGATTTTTAAAAGTACCGATAAACCAGATAGCATGGGCAACGAAATCTGGGTACAATACATAAATTTAGATCTCTATAGATTTGGAACATAAGTTTTGATTTCAAATTTTATTGTGTTTAATTTCTTAAATACAAAATAGAACTTTTGATTTCAAATCTATGATTATATTATAACTGTTATGGAAATTTGATGTTCTTTAGTTTATAATGTTTCTTTTAGACAAAAAAAATCAAATCCAAATCATATGGAAGTGAATAAATTATATTTCTATTATATTCTTTAAAAATAAGGTTTGAATGCTTATTGGGTACATAAATCGTGCTCAAAATAAAGGCACGTCACATTGATGTTTGTTCTGGTTCTAAGTTCTAACTGAAGAATTATTAGATTATCGAGTCGGATGTATAACTACCCCAAATTCCTCCATTGGATGCTAGTCTAATTACCAAATATTAAAAACTTGTTATAATTTGATCCAGTTCTTACCTAAACAGTTCGAGTAACTAGTTCATGGCACCCATCATTCTAATCACCATTTAATGAATAGACACACGTAATGACGTGAAATAATTTGTTTAAGATATATTTTGAATTAATTATAAGTTTGGAAGAGTGTAGAAATATGCGGCAAAAGCACATTTAACAGATGAGATTCGTAGAATCATACCGATACGAATACGACACTATTGTTCAAGCTCCTTCTCCTCTCGTCCTCGCTCACGCACGCACTTATGTCACAAAACAATGTCAATTTCGATTTCGGCTCCTATTGGGCCTGAAATAGATCGAGCACCTAGTTGGCCCATTGGAGTTCCTACATGATCTTTTTTTATTTGGTTTAATGTTTGCCAAAACTTATGTAATGATGTATTATGTATAACACACAACCTCTCCAATCCAACCATAAAAAAATCCTGAATTGAGAATCGAGAATCGAGCCGAATAATAGTTCAATTTTGAGAGAATCGTTCAACTCAATTCGGTTCCAATTTTAATAGTGTAAAAACCGCGGTTAAGAGGTTCAGAACCGAGCCGGATAATATGTTATTTATCTTTCTTTTTTTGAGGGAGTGTTATTTATCTTTTAGTTTTATTTGTTTGAAAACTTTATATTTCTACTGGGGTTTTAGTAAATAAATCTTGCCATTCAATTTTTTAGTAATATTTTTGAGAACCAGAGAATTCGATTCAGTTCAACTCTGGTCGGTCTAGCCTTGTTTCGTAACCGTGCCCAACCCTAATAAACATGTTTTTTTATCTGTAACATAATATTACGAAGCACACAAAATTACAATAATAAAAAATTTATAAATTATACTACCACTATCACATCAAATAATTGAATGTTTCTGACAGAATTTTTAAATGAAATGATTGAAAATTATGCATGTACAATATTATAGCTGTATAATATTGTATATGTCCTGTTATTAGTTGTTGATGTTTGTCTTGCAGACCTTTCCTAATGCAATCTTTTTCCTAAAAAAATTATGCATATACAATATTAATCTTAGCTAAAATTGAAAAAATATCATTTCTTTATAGCTCTGTAAAATCAGTAAACATTAAGAGTCACATTAATGAAAGAGAGTGAATATATTTTATTACAAAACATGCATCATAAGATTATAATAATAAAACATTGTATTAGTGTGAAATGGCTGGTTGAAGACAAAGACCAAATGAATTTGTCCTCATTTCAAGAAATAGCAAATGGTTGTATTTTCAACAATGTGGCTAAAATTGCATTAAAGCCCAACTTAAAGTGAAAGCAACTTATAATAATATCACAGTCTATTTTTCTGCTTATGGCAAAACAAAAGCTCCCAATCTCCTCCTCTTTGATTGCCTTTCTTAAGCTCTAATCACTCTTCAGCTCCACTAATTAATCACCCATTAATTCATTTCCATCGTTCATTTTTTTCTCCATTTTTCAGATATTATTTATGAAAGTGAAATTCCCTCAATATGTTCACAACCCACTTGAAAACAATGAATCATGTACATGCACGAGGTAATTAATATCATGCACACACATACACATCACAACTATGTTGATTTTTTACTTAGAGTTGGCAATTTGAATTCGAATTCATGATACCCATAACCCAAATTTAGTATTTGTGTGAATCAGTGGTAGGTAATTCAGAAAAAAAAATCGTAAAATATTTTTTCGAAATTTGGATGTGCCTCTTCTTAAATTCTGATATGTATAAATAAACTGTGCAACTAAATAATAAAAGTTGTTTGACTAAGTGGTAAGTGTGTTATACTTTATCCAAGAAATCCTAGATTTAAATCTTGGAATTGACAAACTTTTTAATAGTTTTGTGTTTTTTTATTGATCTTGGGCCTAAACCAATTTTGGGGGCTTTTAAAGTGGAGCATAGTTATGATTATTTCTTTATTAATTATTGTATTAGTTAAATTGTTTTTTCATTTTTCATTAAACCTTTTATTAATTAAATTATTTGTTATTTATTGAAAATTTGTGAATTTTTCAAATAAATAAATGCAGAGATTAAGTCCAAGGGTGGGTCGTTTGATTAACGAATCAAACTTGAGTCCAAACTATTAGAGTTTGTAAGGCTCGCGAACCGACTTATTTTTTATTTATATATACATGAAAATTAAATTCAAACTTAACTAAAAAATAAATAATCAAGCTCGAATTAATTTTTCTATATGCATTTAGTAATTATTTTAAATTAATTAATTAAAATTTAATTAATTAATTAAAATTTTAATATAAAATTTTGCCCCCCTTGCAAAATTTTATGGATCCGTCACTAGTGTAAATATATGTTTAGCTAAAGTAGGTGATGAGATAAATTTTTTGGGTGGACTTAGATTATATAGAAAATTACTCATGTAAGTTCGAATCAAATTGACACGCAAATACGAGAAAAAGCAACTTGAAAGTCATTCTTATAGTCTTTTTATAAATAAATTAACATAGCAGTCAATTCAATTCAATTCAATTCAATCCAATCCAATCCTATATTTTATGTTTCAATCTAAAACTAAATAGACTAAAGCGACTAGATTAACAAACTCAATTTCCAAACAAACGTAAAGACAATTTACATTGTATCTAAAACGAAATTCATATAAAAATCATATATAACAATTGAAGGTGGAATCATTATCACTTAACGTATACATCTGATATTCATCTATCTATTAAATTTTATAGAAAAAACGAAATTTAACATGATATCATAATTAAATCATTTCCTCCACCTACACAAACAACCCAAATCTCTGCCTTTAACTTGTGTTCATACCTAATATTATCTCCATGACATAGACACTATTTAACGTACGAGCTTCAAATTGCGGCTATGAACCTCAAAATTTAAGGAACGTGCTCATTAAATAAAAACCCTAGGCTTTTCTCATTGTCTTTTGATGAGAAAAAAAATGGTTGACCATGACATAAAATCTTAAAGAAAGATATTTTCCAGCTATGCATCAACTCAAAGCCTTTGACCATTGTTGCTTGCCAGCTTAGCTTTCACTTGCATATCTTTGACAATCCAATTCATATGTAAAGACAAGTCCACGTCATCACAATCAACATCCAATAACTAATCGCCACACAAACAAAAATCATAAATAAATAAATGACACAATAAGCCATGTCAGCATTTGGTCATTGCTAGTCACTTGTGCCAATGGGTTCTAAAGTAGCTTGTTTTCACCCTCCAAACGGAAGCTATGTGTATAATTTGATATTTTTACATATATGTTAGATTCTATAATATGATTCATATATTAAAGTTACGTGTTTTATACGAAATTTTATTGATGTGGGGTTGTATATAGTTGGTATTAGCATAACAAATTTTGCGAAACCTCGATCAGAATGCGACAAAATTTAGAAGTCATGCAAATTGCGATGAGTTTAAATTTGCTACATGTAAGTGGTACAAGAGGGAATTGTGCATGTTCTTGTGGAGCAAAGACCGGGCTTAGTTTTGAAAATTGTTGGTCATCTTCCATGGAAGGAGCATAAAGGAAGAGAAAGAGAAAATGAAGTGAAAAGGGTTGTTTGTAATTGATATCCCAAAATCATTGACCCAAAAAATAGGGTTTTGGATTCGAAAGTGAGGGACCGTACTTCTATTATTTCAAAAATTTTAAAATATATATTTTCTCAACTTTTATCTCAAACAATAAGTTCACTGATTCTAATGTGGCCAACATGATGTTAATTGCATTGTTAAAATCCAATCCATTTAACAGTTTGAGTTTATCAGATTGAAAAAATTTATGCATGATATTTAAATTTGTAATGATATCAGTCAAAGTTTTATCAAAGATACACAGCTGACAAAAAAGTTTAAATTAATGGACAGAAAGAAAAATATTTATCACTCATCACATCATTACAAATGTAATAGCAACCATAACCCAAAAAGTTACTTTAGCATGAGATCAACACTAAAATGTCATTATTTCAATGCATCTAGTTGGATTCACACTAAAAGTTAGTTATTCAAAATGCATTCTTAATATGTTAATAAAAATGGATGAAAACTATTAACTTTTCTAAATAATCATATATATTTGGAAATTTCAATTTATTGGTACCTAATATAATAATACTAAATGCAATAAAAACATTGGGGTTAAAAAAGCTACAAAAAAATTGCCATTGATATTTGATTGAATTTGAAAATAAATAGTCTTCATTTGCCAATATAGATTTGAATTACATCGTCGCGGATGCCGAGAGGCGTTATGGTGGGCAAAGAGGAATAATTGGAGACAAGTGACGACTGAATCATATTGCAAACCGGTGAATCCAACCATTGAAGCTGGTGATTGGAGTCAAAACCGGCTAGGTGTATTAATTAATGACTACTTATACATTTTGAATTGTTTTCCTTTTGTCTCGACGACTTTTGTACCAAGAACATGTAGGACAACATATGTGCTAGTCAAATATGCTTTATGAAACCCGGTATGAGATTTTGGACGGGATCCTATTCCTCCAGATCTTTTGGCAGTTGTTCAGTGCGAGGCTGCTTAGCGTGTTTAATAAAATTGAATTTTTAAAAAGAAATAAACAATATCAACTTTAAAAAATTTTATTCACTACAAATAAAATATTATATTCATTCATAATAGAACAATGAAAATAACATAAAATAAACCATACAAGGATTCCATGACACAATTGGGAATCAAAATCACATTAGATACAACCTTAAATCAAAAGAAGAGGCTAAGCAACATGTATGGTGGACAAGAAGTGACATGCAAACAAAGACATTTTCACAACTTTAAAGGACATGCAAAGAAAATCTGGACACAAACCACAATGGCGAGGACTAAACAAGTTGACGTGTTTAAATCAAAACATGAAAACAAGTTTTAGTACTAAGCAGTATTTATTATTATATTAAAGAAACAAAGGCAATCAAAAAAAGTGGGGGACGTGTCATGCAATTGCGAGGGCCCCACAACTGTGTATTATGATTTGGTTGTTGTGATGAATTCAATTAATTAATTAAAATGCGAGATGTGATTGGTTGATGTGTGTATTAAGGGTGTGTTTGTTTTGGGTCATTATTATTTTTTGGTGATAAGAAAATGGACTAGAAGATGTGATTAGGGTGGGTCCTATGAGACCATGATGCGACCAAGCACTTGGGACCCACGATTCAATTCTTGATTAATTTGGCCACATCCAACGGTTATGGGGCCACAAATCATAAAGTTAATTATGATTCTCTCCTAATCTTCTTTTTGTGCCCATCCCATTCTTGATCTTCTGGTCAAACCATCTTGAAACTTTGTACCATTTTTGGCACACTCTACTTCTATCTACTCTCCTTGTGCCTTCCTCTATCTTTACTTTTTAAAAATATTTGATAAATGTTAGTCAGTCTAGTAGACAAGCTATGCTAAAAGTTAATTAAAGATTAGTAACAAATTAATTGAATTATTAGATTAATAAAAATAATTGATTGCAGAAGTTGCAATTTTCAAAGCACTACGTTGCCTAGTATAACTTGTACATATGTGAGTTTTTGAGTTCGAGTCTTAGTATATACGAGTTTTTCTTTCGAGTGCTGATAAAGGAATTAAAAAATCCCGAATGTCAGTTCAAAACATGGAATTTTCAAGATTTACCTATAAAAATAGTAATATAATTTATAATATTAAATTTGTTAATGTCATAAGGTTATTTAGTATTAATTTTATTAGATATGACTTTATCCTACTCAAATATTATTATCCGAAAGTTGTTGATGCCAAAATTTATTTTTACTTTCTAACAATCGATTTAAAATTGATCAGATTTGTTAGAAGTCTAAATCAAGCTAAAAGCTCAAACATTGAGATGGAGACCTGAACTATTATTGAATGAGCAGTGGTGCATAGATAACCTCTTATCTATGAGCCTCAAATTTGAAACAAATGATATGAGGTCACTTCTAAATCTAAACATGCTCTAATATAATGATAAAACCCCAACCCACTTAAAAGTTCAAATTATTATTTAAACTGAGTAATGAATTTACATTTTCAAACGTAATACTTTAACAAAATCATCAATATATCATTATTATTAAAATGAGACGTGTGGTTATCTTTTATTCGTAATGCCTTCTTATGAGATGATTAGCAGAAATTAAGTGAGTTGACAATTGTTCTATGGTTTTGTGATATATATCTTCACAAATGATCATATCTTATCATCTTTTGTATTTATGAAAAAATAAGGGTTAAATCAAAAGGAAGAAGAAAAATGTTGGGTTAATTAAGTAAAACCAAGAAATAACAGTCTCTGAAACAGATTTATAAAAACGTCAGGGGTGTGGACTTTATGACTATAATGAGTGATTTTGTGGTATTCGCATAACAAAAGCATGACAATCGTAAGCATAAAACCCCACACTTATCCATCTTAATAATTTTAATTAGTTTATTTATTTCTCTCAATTTTTTAATATAATTTAATTTAATTTCCGTTGCGTTACGTGGCTCGGTGGTCCCCACCTCCCCTCCCCCACGTTCGACCCCGACACGTGTCGCCCCATCGACGGCCCGAATTCCAGTTGGCGTCATCATCATCTACCCGCCGCCCACAATATCACTCCCAAGTCCCTCTCAACCCATCCCCAAACCACCCCCCAATCAAACCGCGCCACGTGAGCTCCCCCAGGAGCTATCCTACGACCGCGCCGCACCCGATCCCCGCCCCCCGCCCATTTAAAACAGCCCCCAAACTCTATGTGCGTTTTTATTTCGCAAAACTAGAAATTTATTTATAACATGCTCTCATTTTCCGACCAACCACCGCCGACCAAACCCGCCGCCGATCAAATCGAACATTAATAAAAACAGCCAAAACTGGCCGGAGACATGGAGAGCACCGACTCATCGATCGACTCGCAGCAGCAGCAACAACAACAACAACAACCTCAGCTCCCTCCGGGGTTCCGGTTCCACCCGACCGACGAGGAGCTCGTCGTCCACTACCTCAAGAAAAAAGCCTCCGACGCTCCGCTACCGGTCGCCATCATCGCCGAGGTCGATCTCTACAAATTCGACCCCTGGGAGCTTCCCGGTAATAAAAAATTAATTAATTACAATATAATGAAATTAAATTAATTATATTGTAATTAACAGAGTATGTCTGTTTGACAATGTTTTCATTCTTCATTTTTCATTATAATATATTTTAAAATGCATCAATTCATTATTTTATATGATTAGCTACCATTATATTTGGTTATGATATATTTTGAAATGCATCAATTCACTGCAGCTAAAGCTACGTTTGGGCAGCAGGAGTGGTACTTCTTCAGCCCGCGGGACCGGAAGTACCCGAACGGGGCTCGGCCGAACAGGGCGGCGACGTCGGGGTACTGGAAGGCGACGGGGACGGACAAGCCGGTGCTGACGTCCGGCGGGACACAGAAGGTCGGCGTGAAGAAGGCTCTGGTGTTCTACGGAGGGAAGCCTCCCAAAGGGGTCAAGACCAATTGGATCATGCACGAGTACCGCCTCACCGACAACAAGCCCGCCAACAACAGGCCCATCGGCTGCGACATCGGAAAGAAGAACTCGCTCAGGGTAATTAACATTAACCAATAACTAATCATTAATTTTAATCATCTTCCGATCGTTTTGTTTATTTTAAATTCCGTGAATTACCCGTTTTTAGTTTCAAAAAACCCATTTGAGAGGTGCCATCCGATTAAGATCGGTGTTCGAAAAAATGTTAGGCTCTACTAAAAATCACTTAAAAACTAATAGGAAATTGTATAGGATTAATCGGAAACTAATCAAAGGAGTAGGAAATTAATTTTAGAACGCTGATTCGGATTTGGTTTTTATGATGGCAGCTTGATGATTGGGTGCTCTGTCGGATTTACAAGAAGAACAACACGCAGAGAGCGATGGTCGACGAAGACGATCATCACAACCGCCTTCAGTTCCATCACGTGCTGGGGCCGACGCCGTCCCAGCACGTGCCGAAATCCGTGAATTTCGGGGCATTGCTCGAGAACGAGCAGCACCTGTTCGACGGATCAATGCTCGGGAACAATATCAACAGCGCCGAGCAGCAGGGGATGGTGGGTCCCCTGAAGAGGACGCTCCCGGCGATGTACTGGCCCGACGGGGACGATCCCGCCGCCGGGACGTCCTCCGGGAAGAGGTATCAGGCGGATGGCGCCGGCGGCGACGGGGACGGCGGGAACAGTACTGGAAACATTGTTTCTATGATGGGGCAGCTGCCGGCAACGCCGCAGCAGCTGCACATGCTCGGGCCGGTCGGCGACGGGGTTTTCCGGCAACAGTTTCAGCTCCCCGGCATGAATTGGTACTCTTAGTTCAAAAAGTACTATAATGTAATTATTCATAGTCTTACTTACACAATTATTTATTAATATATGTGTACATCTATATGTTATAATCAATATGAATATATAGTTGATGATGAATATAATCATCATGTAGAAAATATTGGGGAAAGGGCAATAGGGAGTTTATATATGGTATAAAAATAGTTAATTTGAGGAGGTGAGATTATAAATATATGATTACTTTTGTATTCTTATGTGTTTCTTTTTATATACGGGATCTGAAGATGAGTTCAGATTCAAAAATATTTAGAAAGATACATGAATGCGTGATATCAATCTTAAAATTCATTATAAAAAGATAACGTGTTATATTAGTATAATTAACTATATATGAATTTATTTTGTTCGGTTTTAATATTTTTTGTTCATGTTTTGATTTGGATTTTGTTGATATGCGGGATTTCTAAGCCATTTAATTGGGTTGTGTCTAGAATAGCTATCTTCCTCAATTAATGTTGGCTTGTGAGTGAAGGTATCTAGCAATAGTTGCATAAACCCTAGAATAAGGTAAGGAACCTCATCACTTTCATTTGCTTTTTATTATTATTTCCAACTCTTTATTTCGTGAAGAATCTAAAAAGGAAATGTTGAACAATATGCATGATTTTCCATTATAAATAATGTTTTGATTCATGAGCTTATAATAATTTAATATATTAATAAACAGATTCTAATAATACATATACAATATCAATATAGATTCATTTTAATTATTATAAGTTTGAATAAATGGAACTCTCTACAAATATTTTTTATTTCTAATTAAATTAAATCAAAATTTTCTTCTGTAAAATTATTTTATGTGTGTATTAAGATTATTTTCTATCACTCTATGGATCTTAATTTTCCAGTAATATATTTTGACTAGATGATAAAATTCTACTACACATAATGTTTTCCTCACTTTTTTCAACGTCCCAAATTAATTCACCTCGATTTCATCTCCAATTTATCTTGATTTTATCTCCTACCAGATATGTGATTAAGAAATAAATCAACTAACATAAAAAAAAAAAGATTCTTTAGAAAATTACATTTGGTCATTTTCTTGTTAATAAGCACAATAGAGAGATTGTCAAAGCTTATTTTATGAAGAGGTTCATTGTCAAATTATTAATTAGTACGATTTTGATATTGAATTAACGATGGTAATTAATATAAAATTTATCTCTAGAATATTCGATAACACACAAAAATTGGCAGGAGGCAACCTCACAAATGGCTTTCTCTTTGCTGACTTTGGGACCATCTCACTATCATAAAATGGAATCATTATCTTAATACCACACAAATTAATAATACCTCTAATTACATTCCTTTTTAAGTAAAGAGTACAAAACAACTTTATACAAAATTTATATCACTAGCACTTAATTTTGGAATAGATGTTGAAAATGATCCGATCCATGATCATATATTATCTCCACTTCCTCTTGTTCAGGATAAGCTTTCACATCCATCGATCGATGTAAAAAAAAATGTGTATCTGTGCTTGCGTAATTATAGCAACCGAATTAGGAGAATACGCAACTATTAACGTACACATATTTCTACATTCATACGTACACAAACACGTCTTTTATATATTTTTAAAGATAAATTTTATATCATTTTACACGTTAAAAAGAAAGAGACCGTAATATATTTTAGCAATTCAATCATGAATAGTCAAATTATAATAATTTATCGAATGAAAATGTAACATGATTTAATCCTCTGTTTGCCAATAAGATGGTATTGCTAATGTAAATGAGTTATCATCATGATTTATAAAATTACCATTAGGGGAAAGGTTTTTATGGATGATTATGCCTACTAAACATGTATATATGCAAGTTTAGACCCATAAATAGCATTGACCCACACATTTTAACACATTATATTATTGAGCTGTTCCAGCTATATTGCATATCACTATATATTCTTTTTGTTCGAAAATAAATATATTCTTATTTTTATAAAATTAAGGATATGTTATTTAACTATGCACTTTTGAAATTATGTATATATTTACACATATTATTAGTGACATTTTAATATTTTATGAATAGTCTTACACCCATATTGTTTCTGTATATATATATCATTTCTCTAAAGCTCATATTTATTAATTTAAATTAAACCATTTGGTAGATAAATTATAATTATGACTGTTATTTTAAAGTGGCCTATATATATATTGTGGTAGGATTACATATCATAGGAATGTCCCTATCCTAACCTCATTATATATACGTAGCTGCTCTCAAACAGGTAATTAATTAGCATTTGAATCCTAAATCTTAATTTACAATAGATAAAATACAATCTTAAATTACATAATATTTTCTAACAATAAATTACAATAGATATAATGAATTTAGGAAATTATGAGATCAGTAATTTTGACTGCGGCTAAAGAAATGATACTGAGAATGATTCATGACAGAAGTCATTAATAAGTATATGTGCTATATATGTGTAAAAGTTCAGTTAATGTATAATTTTGATGACTCATAACTCATAAGAGTATGGTTAATTATTCATTTTCTTGCCATAAAAACACAACTATTTTGCAATATATATATATATTTTTGAGAACTGCCATATGTATTTCAAAACCAAATGTTTATATTTTCATATGTTATTAACACGCATATGACTGACGTTGGTCCAATGAATGAATTTTAACAAGATTCTTAATAATTGGGTCAATGCATGGTAGTTGATTTAAGTGGACTTAAATTCAAGTATGGCTGTTGTGATGCTTCTTAATTACATAGATACAAATATTTTGCATGAATAAGTTTTTAAAATCAAATTTTAATATACATGATTGATCCCAAAAAAATGAATACAAGTAACTATTCCTGGCTTTATGGATCAATAACAAATGGTGTGTGAGACATGATGGGGCTTGATGCAATATATTCTCTAAACTTGTGGCCTTAATTTAATTTTACTTTAATTGTTTTTATGCAAATTCACAAGTCAAAGGTTCAAAAGCAAGAAAAGCTTACCGAGGAGGAAAGGGAAAAGAAATGTGAAAAAATATACATTATCTTTTACATGAATTTGGAATGTTGTATTAGGTTGGTTAACCAATTTGATACCCTATCTTACCATTTTGAGAAAACTTTTCAACATACATATGACTATTGTTTTTCTTATGAATAGTAAAGAAGATATTTTATCTTATTATAAAATTTATATTTTGATTGAGATAATAGTTAACATGTAGAATCGACTACCAAAATGAATTTGATGCGTAATTACGTATAAAAGTATATTTTTATACGTACTTAAATTTAATGTAACACACTATTACAAAAATTGATTATAACTTAAACATGAGCTGTATTTTTTTTTATAGAGGTAACCTCACGTAGCTACATCTAAGTTGACACGAATATCACTTACATACGGCTAATTTCAAAACGTGTCAAAAAAGTTACCAAACGAACAAGCAAGTTCCAGCAGAAATTACTAACACACTTTTCACTTACCAAACGACCTCCAAATTACGTGAATCTTAGCATTTTAGAAATGTATGAAAGTCAGCTACATTTCTTATGAAGACTCTAAAATCATATGAAGTCTATAAGTGTGTGAAAAACAACCGTTTTTAAAGGGAGGTGAAATGAAAAAAAAATGACATGAGTTTGAAATTTTGAAAGTTAAAGGAGCATTTTCATCTTTTCTTGTACTAAAAATAAGCTAATGAGAAAAAAAAACTTAACTGTACTTTTTTGACACGTTTTGAAGTTAGCTATATATGAGTGATACTTATGTCAACTTAGTTATACATACGTGAAATTATTCATTTTATATATGATTTGATCTAATATTTATCGGAGAAGTGAGATTTAAAGTAGATTGAAATAGAAAGAATCGATGCTAAAAGTTGAACTTAAGTCATTGAGACTTAATTCTTTTTCACTCAAGCCAATATTTGGACTAATGTTGATGTTGCCATGTGGTAGACGGATGTATTGGTTAAATCATATTTGTATAGCCCTAGAATCACACATTGCAAATTCGTGTTGATTTATTCGAAAATGGCTTATATATATGTAAACATCATATTTTTCTTACTTAAGCTTTTAATTCAAATGGTGATTTTCAAAACAGAATGAACTAAATTGATTTTGCAGAACTGCGCTGGTAGCTATGTAATTCAAGAAATGTTCTAGAGAGATCTTAGAGACTGCATTTAATAAATGTTAAAAAATATTAGATGTTAAGGGATTTAAGTTAAGGATTTTAAGAATAAAACTTTGGGCAGTAATTAGCGTCCGTTTTCAAATAAAAAAAATCTTAAAAACAACAATAAATAATTAAATAATTTGAATATGGTTTATGTTTTTAAAGAAAAGAGGGTCAGATGAAAACAATGAAAAACAATAAATAGTTCTAATTATTTTGTTGTTACGATTTACTAACGAAAAATTACTCTTATCAAAGCTCAGACTTGCTTTAATATAAAATGACATTTGTAACCTCAATCTCAAATTAGAATTAAAGGGTAATATTGTCTCTTCAAGAGGTAAATAATTAGAAATAGAAAGAGGTCTGAGATGTCGATGTCGCATGGAACTGCTCTGACTAAGGAGATCGGGATGTTCAATTATGCATTTAATTGAACTTAACAAATTTTGTCAAAACATATATAACACCTATTTTAATGCATTTCAAAATTAGAAGCTCCCACATTTATTCAGAAATTAGAAGCTCCCACAGACAAAATCCTTGATACCAGATTGATCAATAGGACCTAATATTTTTTTAGTTCTATAATTGCAACATTGGGAATTGACCACCTGAATGCTAAGTTGTTTAGGAAACTCAAAAACCTTGTGAATTGACTCAGTATATATATCATTTGGACACTGATACAAACCAAAGTAGCCGCAAATGACAGAAAAAAAGTTTGATTTCAGTTGCAATGACAAGTATCAGAATGCTAACCAGACGATGAATCATGTACCAATAGTCTAAATGCAGCAAATGCAAAGAACAAAAGTTAGAAGGCGAGTCAGTTCTCAATCGGCATTATAAGGCGATCTTGACCTTCCACTAGCTTTGCAGATCGGATCACATCTCCTGTTTTTATCTGTGGAAGAATGTCTCTCCCTACTGTTGTGTATCTGTGCATTGAACGGGAGGCCAAGGAAAATGGAAATCATCATTTTATCCATACATTTAACTAATCTGTATGTATCTACTTGTGTAAGATATATGGAAGTTTAGAAACATACCCAAAAACTGAAAATTGTCCTTCATCAAACGATAACCCTCCCAAGCCAGCCTAATATAAATGCAACACAAAAATATTTGATAAGATATATGCAATAGTAAAGGGGAGAGGATAAGGAAAATGACACTTTACGAAGAAAAGGGAAAAAAGGAAACTTCTTCCATCTCAAAATTACTACACTATTTCACTTTTGCATAAATTTTAAGGATCATTTTAGTAGCTTTCGAGTTTCTCCCATGTGCCCCTCTTATAACAGACTGAGCAGTCACAAATAATTTATATATTATTGGGAATTCGAACAAATTTCCCTCATCAGAAGAGAAAAGTAGGCAGTAAAATGTGGACATCGATATATGACCTATATGTTGTGTTTCTACTTACATTTCTTTTGTCGTAAAGATAGAAGAAAAACTGGTATGGTGATGAGTACTCTTCAGATGAATCGTTGTGTGCCATAGCTACTGCTCCATAAACAGATAGTGGAAGCACAGGCAATTCTCCATCCTTCCATGTGGACAAAGGAAAGGGGAAATTAGAACAAATACTCGCAAATCACAAGGCAGTTCCCAATGAAGGTCGCCGATTGTTTTTTGTTTACTCCCAGAAAAATCAATTGTTAGTAGCTGAAGTATATAAATACCTGCACACTTAACACTGTCTTGTAGAGAGGCTCAAATTGGCCGGATGGCTTTATTTCTAAGGGGACACTGTAACCTCTGTCCTTACCAGCACCATTTTCAGTGAGAACAGCTTGGTCAGTGCCACTGAGCTTTGTGCCATCATATGCCCCGTCAATCACCTGGAGAAATATCAATTAATCGTCTGCTTTATCAAGAGATTGATTACATACAGTTCAACAACCACAAGCATTTTATCTTACAAGATAAAGTAAATTCAAAAGCATCAAGGATACATATTCATTGTGTTATGGAGATTAATGTCTGATTTCCAAATGGTCCACAGCAACACCAGGTTTATTCGAAGTTTAGTTTATGCATGGCCTGTTCTTTTGTTATATTTCAGGTACCAGTAGAAGAACACTCAAGGGAAAAGGAAGTGTCCTAAATGTAATCAAGTCATGTAAAACCTCATCCTGACATTCCCACACCTCTAAAATCTTTATTTTGCCACTATCCACTAGCTACCCTCAACTTGTAGTAGCTACTCTTCGTTATTGCATTTATGGTGTTTATTGGTAATTATTTGATCTAGCCAACTCTTCATCTTGTATGAGTAATAGCTGTTTCTAACTCCTTGCAAGCGTGCTCATTTGTAAATCATTTTATCCCAATTCTTGCTTATAATGCCGTTATAGCGTTCCATTAACTTTAGCGACAACAGCATTTTGTTGACTGAGGATTCATCCTGGCCAATCCTTCATAACATGCTCACTAAATTCATCCACAGCAGACCATTCTCACTGATGTGTCTATGTCTCACACTACCATAATTATATATGAAGCCTCTTTTTTGGAACAACCATTCTTATGGATGATTATAGAAATTTTAGAGAAACATTCTTCCTATTTAGTCATCATCAAAAAGTATGGGTGAGCAGTAATTGGGATGGAAGAGGATGGAAGAGAAGAAACCGTGTGAAAACAAGAGAGAGCATTGGCGGTGTCAAGAAGAAAATACAAATCTCGCTAGGTTGAAGTGATGTTCAAATACCTTACCAGTTTTGCGAAATTCCCCGCTGTTAATGGAGCTGAATATCCATCTATAACAACCTGGATGAAAAAGAAAACTGTAAGTTGGCAAGAAATTTTAGAGAAGTGTTTACTATTCTATTGAATCGTATGCATGTAAGGAAATGAAAATAAATAGGTATAGATTCCAACAGTTGGGCCAGCAAATATGTGTAGGCACTATGTTGACTACCTAGAAGTGCCACGGAGACTTTGAACCAAAAAGTTACTGGAGATGATATTTAACCAATTACCTCCAATCAACGACTTATTAGAGGCAGTATCTGAAGCTGATACTTAACACTGAAAAGAATGTTAAGTAGGAAAGTAAGATTTAAGTATTAAGATACCTGAAGTGTTGCAGTCCTTTTTGCTTCACCACCAGCTTCTGGAGAGAATGTTGAACCATCTCCTTTCTCAATTGTAAATTCAACAGTTCCTCTTCCCGCTAGCCTAATTAAGTACAAAGTACATATACGGTTAATATTACATCAATCAAAAATATATTTTTGTGATACATGAGAAGGCTGCCATGTACAGATCAAACAAGCCAAGTGTATATAATTTTATACTAGAATAGACACATTGATCGTGCATAAAGATGCATAACCATGATAACAAAAAACGATGAATTTCTTCATGCCATGCGAAATAAAATGGACAGCAAATTACAAATGAAACTGATAAATAAGAGAATATATAAATCCAAATAATCATGAGGATTCGCCATGGTTAGAAACTCTCATCTGGTTGTATATGCATACATATTAATCATTTCTGGAACAATAAATGTAGATTTTTTTTGGAGAAGACTGACCTTGGATATTTTAAGTACTGTTGCGGCAACAAAAATGATAACCCTGGGGCCTGTTGCAAGCAACATGAATTTGAGATTTATTTCCTTATGGAGATATTGTCCATACACATAATCAACTATTTGATTTTATATTTAAGACCTGCTATAAATGTATGCAACAAAATGATCACAATTTTAAAGTAACAAGATAACAGCTACAATTTGAGGATTGTATGTTGCACATGAGGCTACTTCACGAACCATTCATCAGTTTATAAAATTACATCTAGGAAAGCAACTTGTTTGCTCAACAAATCATCTGATGATGTTGTTACCTGTAACAACTCCATTTCTGCAATAGTATCTAAGGAAGCTGCAAGGCCGACAGAAACTTTATCTGGGTCCTTGTCCTTTATTCGCGCAAGGAGGTCTTGTAATCCACCCTAAATAACCAAGGAAATTTCATCAGTATTGATAGATAGACTATACAGTGGAGACAATGTAAGAAAAAAAGTTCTTGACGGTGTTATTATCAACATATAAATATTTTGGGTATCTTTCCTTCAAAGAGAGATGATGTTAGTAAGCAAAAAATGTTGGATCTCGTAATAGCATCACTGGCAATACTGTATAATATAATGAAGCAGTACATATATAACAAAATATTTTCTAATCATCCAAAATTGAATTTTCCCGGTGATAAGAAAAGACTGTAAAATCTGAAGTACCTTTCCCTCAATAAGGGATGTGTACAATGTTGAACCTTTCCCCTTCAACTCTTCTGGGAAGTTTGCCAAGATAGAATTCTTTTCATCAACAGCTATCTGAAATCCGGAACGAGGGAAAAATGGAAATAAGCAGAAGATGGATCATGAATGTTAGGATTCATTAACTGACATCAGTGCTATACAAATGTACACATGGAAGCACTTAAACAAAGAAACTGGAAAACATAAGTGTAGATATCAAATGAATGGATAGTGAGCACACGAGACCACACAACAAAAACATAAATAAGACTTTTGTTTGTATGTACAATAAATACAACTGCTACGACAATGTATACTAAGATGCACTGGTTTCATTCATTAGCAGCAGGGTAAAAAGTTATTTACTTTAATCCCACCCATACCTGCAGTTATAAGTGCCAAAAAAGTATTTTACCATACAAGGACCTGGCATTTGTAAGGTTTGAAGCGAAGACACAAATTAGTGCAAATATATGGAAGCTGTTAATTAGAAGAACTCCTTCAAAATGAGAGTCCAATTCTAAACTAAAAACTAAAACATTAAAAAGAAATCAAAACCCACATCACTAAGCATTTTACTTCTCTTACTTATTTATTTTACATATTACCTTTAAAGCTTTCTTCACATTTCCCTCCATTGTCCCATAAGGCTTCCTTTGCGGTATCCTCAGCAAGTAAGAGATATCTTCCAGAGATTCCTAGAAGTAGAAAGTGAGCGCGGAACAAATAAAAATATACATACGAGTTTAGAAAACGAACCTGTATAGTTTTCATGTTTGTATTTGCAGGGATAGCCTTCCTTAAAGCAAGTTCCCCTGTTCTCGGAACCTTGGTATCTGGAGAATAGAGCACGGCATTTGCTGGGGAGATAGACCAAGAGTCCCATTCAAGCAGGGCAGGTAAAGGAGATGAGATTTGAACAAAAATAAGGATCGAGGCAATTAGCCTCTCAAGTTTTTTCCTTCCATCTCCGAACGTTAACATGCACAACTTGCTAGGAGAATCATGTGTGTCTACCAGTTCCTACAATACTGAAAACCCCTCTCAGAAAATGAGAAGACTTTATAGACCATGAGTCCAATATGAGCATTTTTATGAGCTGCAATTGTCATCTTTCCTTGTAGAGAAGGATACAATTTATTCTAAGTTGTCCATATGCAATCATCACTTCAGACACAAGGCCTCATAGTTTAGTAAAGCTACATTTAGTAAAACTTAAGATCTTTTTTCACCTCATCAATTTTCATATCTCTTGCAATGCCAATAACTCAGACAAAGCCAAGACCTCAAAATGAACTATTAAAACTAATTTGCTGTCAATAAGCTTTGATACAAAAACCATAAATGACATTAACTGAACCACATTGCACTATAAGCTAAACGAATTGGCTCCATTGGCCCCAAAAAGGCACAACCCTCGAAAATTGAGCAACAACACTAGACAGTTCCAAATAAAAAACGCGGCACAAGACATCAAAATCACACAAGTCATCAAAAGATTGAAAACTAACCATTGGAGAAGGGTTGGGAGGGACGCAGCGGAGAGTTGAGAGGCCTGATCCAGATGGGTCCTTGCAGGTAGCTCCATTGAAGCCGAACAAGAAATGGGTATTGAAGGAATGTTGCTTGCGGAGAGAGGGAGAGAAGAGGTGGAGCTTGGGAGAGACGGTGGTGGAAGATAACGGGAACGCCATGGATGGACCTCTCTGCCTGACTCATCCACAAAAGCCTATCTGCAAGGCTTTGTTTGGTTGGGCTTGAAATGTTCAAACTACCCCCAGCGAACTTGTTTTATTTGATGGGTTATTATCGTACATGTTAATTACAGTTTACCCCTATTATTAAAATGACCTCATTTATATTTTACCACAGTTAAAATAAAACTTTTAACTTAGGCCAAGTTAAAATGAGTTCTTTACTTTGCCCAAGTTAAAATGGTTTCTTTTACACTTCACCTCATTTTCATCTGTTTTGACGTTAAATATAGGTCACGTGTGGCA
>JAYMTP010000420.1:0-34453 GCA_036897365.1 Geranium brycei | reverse complement strand
TTCATTCTCCCGTGTTTATTGAGATAAATTTTCTAAGAAACTCCAACCTCAAATTTTTCATAAACACCTGAAATAATTGGATTTTATTCACTGCAATTTCATGAGTTGTGTTCAAATATCATCTCAATTCTCAAATCAAATTCGAGTTCCACTCACTCACTGAAAATTTTTTAGGATTTTCGATTGGGGATTTCTGATTTTAGGTGTAAATGTTTTAGGATTTTTTATTGAATTTTTTTTATTTCAAATGGGGATTTCCAATTCATATTGGGGAATTTTTAGGTTATCGAGGATTTCCGATTCTTACTGATATTGATTGACTGATACTTGATCTAGGGTTTTTATATAATTGTTACTGATTTTTTTGTTATTCGGGATTTCCTATTCATAATGATCGATCTTTTTTTTTTGTTTTGCTGATCCATTTCTTTGTATAATTCTTACTGATTTTTTTTTTTTGCATCTGGTAATATACATTTAGTGTCACAACATATCCTTGAATTTTGCGTCAATAAAAAAGGTTTCGTTTTAAATTTTCGCCTTAGGCCACTGATTTCCTAGGGCCGGCCCTGCTGACAAACGGTACAATAATTTAGATAATATATATGGACTAAAAGGTTTTATTTATATTAATTATGGTTTGTTAATTAATATTTTTAGTTCTCGACCAAGTACTACTATGAAGTTGGGATTGGACATACAGTTCGGCAGTTCTGGTTTGTGACTCCTCCTCCTGTTGGACCCGATGCTCCTTATACTTTTGGTCTTATAGGTAATAACCAATATTTCATATATAAACTAGAATAATATTTATTTAAGATCATTGTAGAAAGTTTGATTAAATTTGTAGTATTTAAAATCATCATAGATTTAAAAATATATTGTCACAAGGGCAATTATGTCATAAGTAACCGTTAAAATCTACACTTGAGCCAATGTCCTACATTGAAAGTGTACGAAGTGAAAAGAGAGTAGGAATGACAATGGGGCAGGTTCAGGGCGAATTTGACAATCCCATCCCCCTCCCCGTCCATGTCCCCGTTCGTTTCTAATAGAGGCGAGGGTTCCCTGTCGAGTTCGAGGATTCTCTGCTTTCTGTTTTCAACCCAAAGTAGTTTTAAAACATGTTTATTTTTTTGTTGATAAAAACTGTATTAAAAAATATTATTTTAATAAAAATATATACTTAAAATTATTATTATTTCATTAAATATGCATTACAAAATATTATTTTAACAAAAACGTGTATTTAAAGATATTATTTTTCATTAAACACGCATTTCAAAATATAGTTTTTGATTAAATATATAAAAAATAATAATATATGGGGGCGGAACGGGCGGGATACCTCATCCCCGTCCCCTCCCCGTTCCCGTTCGGATTCAGGGATTACCCACCCGTTCCTGTCCGGGTTTGGGGATCCATGTTGGGGGCAGAAAATATTGTCATCCCTAAAAAAATTTATATATATACACATTAGTTTCAAGACAGACTCTAATGTGTGTGTGTGTATGAGTTGCTTATGGGGTGCTCCTCTTTCGTAAATGCTCATGTTTTCCTCAACATTAACAAATATATGTCCATAAATTGTATACACGGATAATTTTTACAATTTTTTTTTTGAATAGTACATCGTTTTTCCTAACTACCCTTAAACCTACTTAAATACCGTGCTGAGCCTCGAATCCTGTTTTTAAGCTAGTGAGCGAGCAGTGTCAACCACTGTGCCACCTCAAGCTGGTCATTAATTTTTACGATTTATTTAGGAGATTGACTGATGTTTTGTTTAACTCTTGTAGGCGATCTTGGTCAAACATATGACTCAAATAAGACACTAACTCACTACGAATCGAACCGACAAAAAGGAGAAACGTTGTTGTTCGTTGGTGACCTGTCTTATGCAGATCACTACCCTTACAACGACAATCGCCGATGGGACACTTGGGGACGCTTCGTTGAGAGGAGTGCAGCTTATCAACCCTGGGTCTGGACCGCAGGGAATCACGAAATTGAATTTGCCCCTCAAATTGTGAGCACTTATTTCTCCTCTACCAATTTCATTTACTCACTCAAAACTCAAAAGTAATATAAGGCAAAGATAGGGTTGTTAAGTCCACGCAACCGTCTGAGCCTCACACTGTTAATAAAGAAGTCTGAGTTTTGAACCTCGTTGTAAACTGGGTGAAAAAGAGTTAAAGGATAAATTTAGAATATAATGTAATTTTAAAAAAAATGATAGGGTTGTTAATTGATTCGGTTTTAAAAATATAAAAATTAAAACTGAATTGATGGAATTTAATATCAGTTATGTTTTGAACCGATTAGTTTTTCTGTTCGATTTCTTATGAACGGAATCTGATGAATGTTTTCATATTTGAGGCTGTTTTGACCTATTATTGGACTTGTCGTTTTTTTGTTCGATTTTCTCTGAACTTATTTTCATGGATTTCTCACGTTTTGGGTCAGTCTTGATTTTTTAATTGAATTTTTTTGTTGTCGCCTAATATTTTTAGGCATGATTAACAAATATCAATGACCTAGAATATGCAACGTGTCCAAATCGATTGATTTTCAGTTCGGTTTGATTTTTTATCGACTCTAAATTTAACAACCAAAACCGAACCAACTGGGTTATTGTTTATAAGCCAAAACGGAACCATATTCATTTACTCACCCAAAAGCAATATAAGTAGAGGTACTGCTGTTCATGCTCCTATTTCTCTCTTGTATACTTATAAAAAAAGACTATTCTCATTATAACTAGGCATCCATCTATGAATCTCTTATTTTCACAAAATCTCAAAAAAAATTTGAAAAGTACTCTAACTTCTAATGAGCTCCTCAATTTCTTATTCTATTCGAAAATTTAGCACATGAACTCGAAACGAATCGTTACCCATTTAACGATTTAGTCTTCTTTGTTTTCTCAATCATAAATAAAATGTCATTCACCATTTTTCAAACTCGAAATTGTTGGAACAAGTTCATAATTTTAACTTTAAAATTATATATTTTGGTTGTTGCAGGGTGAATATATACCTTTTAAGTCTTTTAGCCACCGTTATCACACTCCTTACAAAGCATCAGATAGTGCTTCTCCTTTTTGGTACTCAATCAAGAGAGCTTCAGCTTACATCATTGTTCTCTCCTCATATTCAGCTTTTGGTAAGAATTACACAACAAACACTTAATTATTTGCTTAATTATAGCATTCTTTGAGACATTTCTATAAATTTGGTTACTACTAGTTGATCGATCTTAGATCTTTCAACCTTCACTAATATCTTTCTGGTTCGTTAGCGAGACCGTTTATAAGAAATTGAGACAGTCGGAGAAACACGCCGCGCAGTGTCCATTTCTGAAAAGGGTTATTGTGTATTTCGTGAATTGCAAAATTTTAATGTGAATTATTCAAAATAAATTTGCGCAATTCGTCATATTAGACGAAAATGAATCGTGTGCATGTCAATGATGCCGTGTGACTTTCAGTTTGTTTTAAAATGGCATAATTGCCCTTGAAATAAATTGTTTTTACATGTATTGCTTTCAGCATTCTAAAATTCCGATATTAGTTCCCAACTAAACTTCTATTCGCCTGATTAACGTCTAACATTTTCAGAACAATGAATACTTTGATGATAAATATATTTTTTTATACATGCCCATTTGTTCTTTTATTATTTGAAGGGTATTTTATGCTTCCCATTTTCTAAACGGTGCAAGAAAAAGTAATTTCACGACGATCGATGTTGTATATATGATTACCGAAATATATAAATAAACTGCTTGCAAAAGTGGGATAGTATATGAATACGGATAGTTTATACGATTATTTCTTTTTCACTATATGCCATTTGTTTTATATATCTTTAGGCAAATACACTCCACAGTATCGATGGCTCGAAGACGAGCTACCGAAAGTGAACAGGACCGAGACGCCATGGTTGATCGTGTTGATGCACGGTCCATGGTACAATAGCTACAACTATCATTACATGGAAGGCGAGAGCATGAGAGTGATGTTCGAGCCATGGTTCGTGCAGTACAAGGTTGATGTCGTTTTTGCTGGTCATGTTCACGCTTACGAACGATCTGTAAGTGCTTATCTTCCTTCGCTTTCGACTGAATTGCCAATAATATCCTTATACGAGTTAGTGAGAAAAATCAATATACTTTGAATGTCGAATCAGGATCAACTAGGACAGAAATCAAGTATTGGGACGAACGCTTATTTGGTGTCAAAGTAAGAGTCATCGACTCCTACGAAAGGGTTTCAGAATGGGACATAGTATGAGACATAGAATGCATTACAGACGGTTGATCATTACGCTTCAACCGAGTTATTCCATTTTGATTTATGAGATCATAAATGGATATGATAGATTTATATTAGATATCAATCTATTCCACAGATATTTGGAAGATAGTTGGATAGCTTGGGTTTTTTTCGTGGTTGACAAACACACATCGGTCATGCTAGACCATGCGAATATCTTGAAAAGTGCGAGCGTATAAGGGTATAGTGGGAAGATAGAAAATAAGTACAAATTCTTAATTTCGGCCAAAAATGGAATAACTTTCAAAAGTCGGTAGATGTTAATCGGACGGATAGTCCCCGGTAATTGATCGGATCTGTATTTTTCTGATTCCGTTAAAATAAATGGAAATCTTGAAATATTTTCAAGATTTCCATCCGACTGAATATTAGTCGGATATGGTCCCGACACTTCTCGGTCGATAATGGTCATACCCGAGCTGACATTGCCCGTCCAATCGAATGGCTTATGTTAGTCATATACATGGTTCAAGATACCTGACTAACATAATGTGACCACGTTAGTCGATTATATAGGACCATACCCGACTGGATACTGATCAATATCCAGTCGGGTGTGGTTCAATAGAATTAAAAACTCACTATTGTCCTCTGGAATTGTATATCTTTTATACATTTTGAGTGTTATTTGACGAATTTGAGGAATGTGTGGGTTTAAGGAACGTGTGTCGAATGTTGCATACAACATCGTCAACGGCCAATGCAGTCCGATGAAGGACCAATCAGCTCCGGTGTACATAACCATAGGCGACGGAGGGAACATTGAAGGCTTAGCAAACAAGTAAGCCTAATTGAACCGGTTTTTCTTCGACATTGTTTCTAACTGAACTATACCGATTTCATTCAGTTTGATTTTCTTCATTTTGGTTCGGTTCGATTGGTTTGGTGAGTCACGTGTGATGTGACCTCCAGCTTCTTTTTTCTGAAATAACATAAATACCCCTGGAATATAAGTAATCAAACAATTCTTTGGTGTTACATAACTTTTTTGAATTGAATCCACTTTTATTTTTTCATTTTTACATGTACGTAGTTTTCTTAATTTAAAGATTATTTTTCGTATCTTTTAACTCATTTTTACGGTGTTATTGACAGTGCAAAAATATAAGTTCACGACAATATGTGACACGAAAAATTTTTGACATACAGTTTTTGCAATTATTCATTTCTGAGATGTCGTAATTATTTTTATTTTTGCAGCATGACGGAGCCACAGCCCAATTACTCGGCCTATCGTGAAGCAAGCTTTGGGCATGCCATTTTCGATATCAAGAACCGAACTCATGCTTACTATGGCTGGCACCGAAACGACGACGGATTTGCCGTGGAAGCTGATTCTTTGTGGTTCTTCAATAGAGTCTGGAACCCAATTGATGACTCCAAATGATACATTGTGTTTTTTCTGTGTTGTAATGGGTTTGTTTCAAACTGTTTGAATTGGAGGAATGTAATGTGATGTGTATTTTCCCGGGAAAATGTGAAATGATGGAAGTTTTATGTATTTAAGAGCATTGGGAAAAACATGTGAATGCACTTATTCTTCTTTACATTGTCATAAGCAACAATATTGGGTTATGGTGATAATTTTTAAAATTGATTATTTTATTTGTGTATATGGAAGCAGTTGATATTAGGTTTGGGTAATTGTTATATTAGAATTAAAAGTGAAGCTCGAGCTCGATTATAATGAATTAAACCTGAATATTAGTCTAGGTTTGATATGCTTGCAAGTCGACTTATTTAGTATTTAAATAATTATAAAATTTTAATAAACATTTATAATGAAACTAGATGAATTGAATTAAGTCTATCTCGGGCCGCTTCATTTAGTACTGACTACTTGTAATGGAAACTAAACAAACATAATGAGCCTTAATAAACTGAGGCTTAATTCAACTTATTTACCACTCAGTAGTCGATATATAAAATGAATGTAAATGTAAATTGAATTTTAAAATATTTTTATTAATATTAAAATATAAAATGTTAATGATTTACAAATTATCAATCAACAATCACTCACTAACAATTTTAAACTGGAACTAACAAAGACAATTGGTATTAGACGGAAGAGAAGTCCAGAGCGTATTCAGTTCGCAACGCATGTATGAGACTTCTGGCAGAAAACAGAGTTTGGGTTTTAGGTCACTGAGATTATATTTGGAGTTCGGTTTGGGCGTTAGAGGTCCGTCATAGGGTCAAAGCCTTTTTATGGCAATTGAGTGTGGATATCATCCCGTCCAACGAAGCTCTCCGGTCCAGGGGCATATCGGCGGAAGATTACTCCTGCCCTTTGTGTGGTAATGTCAGAGAGACGACATAGCACACGTTCTTTGATTGTCAAATTAGTAGGAGGGTGTGGACGTTGTGGAATGAGCCTCAATGCTCGGTGGGAGAAAGTATATACTGTTATGACTGCCAGAGTCTCATCCTAATCATTCAGTGACGCGATACGTTGACAAGTCACTGGGGATCGATAGTCCAGGATTGTCTCCACTTAGTGACGGTAAGTCCCTTTTTTTGATGTCGCTTTTGTTAGGCGTTCTCCAAATGGAGCGGCCCATGTTTTTGACAAGAAACTCTATTTCTTTGTGTGATTGAATTATGGATGAGAGGTCTGTCTCATTCGGGTTCGAGGAGGCCGAACTTGCAGATCAGCCTAAATATATTATTTTTCTATAAAAAAAAGAAAGAAAGACAATTTCAATCAATTTCCAAATTGCATGACCAAATTAAGCAGGAAAAATACACTCCAGGACAAATTTTAATAGTAAAATAATGTTTGGACCAAATAATGATCTTTCCGAACTTTGGGGGTCAAAATGAAAATAACTATTTTTAATTATCCACTGCAATAGGCAAATTTGTAGAAATTTCTGAATCTGAGCTGTCGGTGAAGAAGCAACGAAACTGATCACGCACCAAAACCTCCATAGCTGAACTGTTCTTCAACGACTCTGAGTCTCTGACCTCTCTCTCGATCGATCGATCCTTCAACAACTGATCTATTCCTCTTCTCGCTGCGATCCTCCGATCGGCATCGATGAGCGGTTTCCGATGACGGATCGGCATCGAATGGAGGAGAGCAGGATCGAGAACGCGGGAACTTCAGCTGAAGAAAATGGAAGAATCGAGGAGGAAAGTTCCGGAGGAAATGGATTTGAGAGGAGGAGGACGAAGAAGACGGAGGCGAGGAATGCGGATCCGGACCTCTTTTGCGGTCTGATGGAGCCTGGCAGTGCCGGTGGCGATGCTGAATATGTCGGCGTTCGGCGGTTGCTCCTCCGCCGCAAGGCCGAGTCCGGTGAAGTTGGACGAATGGTACAGTTTCTGGACTTGATTTTCGTTGATTGTGGTTGTGGACATTTTGTGTGAGTGTGAGTGTTTGATTGTAGTAGGTTGTGTCATTTCTAGATCTGTGCTTGATTTGTGAGTTTGAATTGAAAATTTAGCATGGTTTGAGCTCAATGTTGAAGGAAATTTGGAATGTCTATGATTTGTTCTTTAGATTTGATTGAATTATGAAGATTTTAGTACTGATTTCTTCCTGTGCGAATCTGCTAATTGTGTTCCTAATGGAGCTTTAGAGTTGATTGATCTTTTCTGATTCTGAAGAATTCAGGATTGATTTCTAAATAATGTTGATTTTCAGCACTTGTGATTCCAGACATTTTGTGCGAGTGTTTGATCTATGCTCTATCGGCGAGCTTGTAATTAAATCTTAGCATAGTTTGACCTCAATTTGAAGGAATTTTGGAACGTGCACGATTTGCTCTTTAGTTTTGTTTGAATTATGAAGTTAGTACTGATTTCTTCATATGTTGTCTATAGTGTTAACTATGAGTCTACTAATTGGGTTCCTTATGGGAGCTTTAGAATTGATCGTTCTTTTTATGATTCTGAAGAATTTAGCATTGATTTTTAAATAATGTTCCGTTGCTAACTATGATTCTGCATATTGTAGTCTTAACGGAACTGTAAAATTGATCAAGGTTTTCTAGTTCAGTTATTTCTTTTTAATCTGCAACATTCTTGACCTGTTATTATTGCTCCATCTGTTCCAAAACAAGTGTCTACTTTACGTCTTTACCATATTGAACATTCCAAAATAAGTTTGCACTCTCTTGTGAGGAATCGGATTTTCATGGAATACCTGTGTTAGTTGTTTCCAAGAGTATCTTAGCAAGTAAGAGTACACAGGGATGAGGACATGGTGGGAAACTGATGCACATGCACTATTCCTTCGATTTTGTAAAAAATAAATGAATAGGACACATATTTTATAACTGGTCAGTATATGTTAATGAAATAACGTATAGAGGTTGAAATGAAAATGAAATCTCTCATGAGATGATATTAAAATAAATCTCCATTCTTTGAAATGAAGAGTAGTATTTTGCTTACGCTAGATATAAATAGGAGTAGGACAACATCTGCTAGTTATAGTTTATTTGCGAGTTCACAAAAAAATTCTCCTGCAAATGCACAACCTCGGAACTAGCTATACCTATAGCGTGTTATCATTAAACGCATGCATTATCTTACCGGAGTCACTCGTATTCTGATTTTGTTTTTATTTTAATAATCAAAACAATGTCTGATGGGGCTGCTTGATATAAAAGGACTGGAGATGCAATGGAAGAGGTTATGTGGCCTATCGCAACTACATTCGGAGGCCTAGGAATTGGGAAACTTCACAATTACCAAGCTACTCTAGTACTCCCGGGACCAGGTTGCTTATATTTTACTTGTTTTAGCAGTGGCAGCAATTTTAAAAATAATTCCTAAAATTTTTGGAAAAAAACAACAGTTGAATGTTCACAGGAACTAAGGCAACTCTCATCCACGTGTTTTTTAATTAATTATACAAATGCTAATGTTTCCTGGCATATTTTTCTTGTGCCTTAAACAACCATGAATAATTTTGCTATCTTCTAATTTCCTTTATGGTATTATAAGTTCATGTTCCCATAAATTTTGACATAGTTTATTGGTCGATTTATCAGTGGGCGGTGGCTTCAATCTCAAACTCCATTCTCTCTTTTGTTCGATGTGGAAAGCACGAGTTCTAGCAAGGTATGCTCATCTTCTTTTCTTGTTGAGATGTGTAATTAACTCTTGTTATCTAACTCAAAACCAGTGTTATGGATATCCCCGAGGCCAATATACCGGCGATATATCGGTTTTTGCAAGCTTTCCGAGACGAAATGACCGATATCAGTGAAAATACCGGTTAACCTAGCAAAATTTAAATTAATTCTGGTCTAATCCGGTCCAAATCAATTAATTCTGGTCTATTCCAATTTAAATCAGTTAATTTCGGTCTTGTCCGATCTAATCCGATCTTATTCGGTCCACCTAATTAATTTTGGTTTGAATTTTAGGTTAATAGACAACAACAAAAAGTCAAACCCTCATTCACTTATCTTTTTCAGTTTCAGGTTTGAAGTTTGAGATTATTGACAAGTTTGATATTAAAAATGATTAAATATCATTCCCTGTCTTTAATAAATGATAAATAAGAGTTTATATATATTTAATTAATTAATATTACAAAAACGCGTTTTGCCGCGATCTCCCGAGTTTGCCAGATCTCCTTTTTTGTCGGTTGTCCAATATATTCCCGCGATCCGATATCCATAACCTTGCTCAAAACCAACTAGTTGTGATTGAATCATGGAGAAAGCTATATTACTTTATAATACTTTATCTTGTGTTGTGAATCACAATACTAAAAAGTGGTTTAAAAAGGCTATTGAAGCTTACGCCTCGAGGCGGTGAAAAATCGCTTCTGAGGCTACGCCTGATACTTGTGCACTGAGACTTACGCCTCACGTTATTGAACAATTTAAGAAATATTTTACTACTTCACATGGAGAAGAAGAGAACCACTCGCCGACAATAGAACAATTTTAAAGCATATTTAAAAATAAATAAAAAATAAAAGTTGCCCAACTTTTACCAAGTTTGACCGAGTGAGAACTCGGTAAAACTGAACCACTGAGAACGACAAGTGGAAATTGGATTAAAATACGTTCAAACCTGAACCACCAAATTGACCAATCCATTGTTTGTTATGGATTGTATGAGATATACAATATTTTATGATTTTTTATTCTCATGATTGAGGCTTACGCCTTGCGGTACTAAGGGAAAACGCCTCGGTTCCCGATTTCTCCTTTTTAAACCTTAAAAACTATTGGCCTTACGTGGGGACTATAACGCAAATAGGGTTAACAACACAAGTGGGCTTCGTCCAGGCCCAGCAACCAAATCTGCCCAGATGCCATGTTAGGGCACAAAACTCAACCAAGTGTTATGAGCGGAGAGCATCGTAACAGCACTTTTAGTTTTAGAGGCCGCTGCTCCATGAGGGTGTCACAGGCATTCTTGAAATTGACTATGTGAAGCACTTTATCTATAATATTTATGGTAAGGATGCATCATACACATTTTTCGGAGCATTTGCTTTGAATACCCTATTGCTTCTCTGGTAAATTCTACCAAAGAATCTATTTATGAAAATTTATTATTTAGGCTATTTGGCCTAATCGTTGGAATCAATGAGAAGGTTAGATGATTGCAGAAGAGATTTCTTTTTATATGTTATGCATAGCTGGTGCATGTGCAGAACATTGATAAAGTACTTAACTGAAGAACACATTATTCTGTTTATGTGGTTAATATAGGATGCATGGTTCCTTTTTGAACAGGATCTTCGCACGGGAAATCTAGCTTCAAGTCGTAGAACGAGTTTCAGCTCAAGCATAAGTGGCGATGCTGATCATTTGCGTCGTCGAGGAGCCGAACCTGCATATTCTTTTGTAGGCATGCATTGCATCTTCGACCAGTGCAAATCAACTGGTAAACTTCTTGACGTAGTAATCTAGACTACTTATATTTATTTATTTTGAAAAAAATAGACTACTTTGATGCCTGCCTTACTGGCTGTAGTAGCAAATTTAATTATCAAAAGGAGACGACTGAGTTTTTTTTCATATTCAGTTACTGTTTTGAAGTTCGGGCATATGAGTTCTGATATACTTGCATATGGATCGTCGGATGGAAGCTTGACTGTATGCAATGTTTCTGAACCACCTTCAGTCATCACACAATTGAAAGGGCATTCAAAAGATGTCACAGGTTGGATCAACTGGTATTAATCCTTTAGTCTTTTCTTTTAGCGTATAACCGACTATTTATAGCCAATCTTGTGTCCTAGATAAGAGCTTCAGAATCTACAAACTTGTAAAGCCTAAAGCTCAATGCAGCAAATATGAGCTAAATCAATTATAAATTTTCTCCTAAATGCTGTTTAATACACATTCATGGTTTAATTACCTGTCATCCGGGGTAATCCCTTAGAAATTCACTGTAGATGGCTTCCTAACCGATATTAGAGCTTAATGTGTAGGTGAAGTTTTTCCTACATGTGCATACCACACATAATGACGAAATGAAGTCTGATAGGGAAAGTAGAAACAGTTATGTCGATGCATTTTATTTTGCAGAAACCAAGGTTCTAAACTCAAGATTGGGGAGAACCTAGTGAGGCGAAAAATAAGGAGTTTTGAGAACTCGGGTTTTTTATTAAATAACCAAGAACGAACCGAGTTCTCCCTGAAAACTCGGTGAGTATCCGGAGAGTTTTAGAATATGGGCAGAACCTATAGGACCTTGAAAATGAATATCCCCAAGGTATAAACTGGGTGCATGTCCTTAGTTCTTTGTTTTTAATACAGACAGTGAAGCTCTGAATATAATAGGCTGATTTTACTCAGATTTATTTATTTGTTATTGTTAACCATGTTCCTGAAATTTTAGTTTGTATTTCAGACTTCGACTTCTCATCAAACAATCAATACATTGCATCATCTTCAATGGATAAAACTGTAAGAGTATGGGCGATATCGAAAGGCCTTTGCATTCGTGTAATATATGGAGTCTCTTCACAGTTGTGCATCCGTTTTCACCCTGTAAGCAGACAATATCTCATTAACTTCTGTTCACTTTGTATCATTGAAGTATAATGCGTGTTAATTAGCTCTTTTATATATTTAACCTTTTCACATGTTTAAAATGTATCATCTATGATATTCAACAAGTTTGATTTGATCTTACTCTATGATTTTACTAGTCTCTTTGACCTCAAATATGTGTATAGGTTGTTAGCCTAAAGTTCGCTCTTGTTTTTCAAGTTTGATCCCCTGAACTTGGTTGTCTATTTACTCTACTGGACAATTTCTTTGTCGAGTTGTTTTTGCATATTTTGTTTTCTCAAGATTGGCCAATCCAAAATTGCACTCTCTTTTTAATTATTTCTTATTGGATAATTTTCCCTAAAAGTTGTTTTCTTCATTTATGCAGGTAAATAACAACTTCCTTTCAGCAGGCAATGCAAACAAAGAAATCACTGTAATTACCGCAACCCTTTTTGTTTGGATATTGTTTGCTTCAGTAAATTGTAGTTAAATCCTTGCTTTCATCTTCATAAAACAGCCTTTAATCACCAAGAAAGGAAAGGAACAAAGAGTGATTCATAGTCTATTTTTACCGAGTTCTCACCTGGTTAAAGTTGGTCAATTTTTATTTTTACATATGCTTAGAAACTGTTCTATAATTTGTGCTTTTGTTTTAATTTGTTAAGTTGTTTGAAAGTATCTTATTTTACTAAAATATTGTTTTTTTTCACATGTGAATTATATATGAATATATATAATTTTTATTTTATACAAAACGAGATTTACCGATTTCTCCCCGACTTCTCAAAACTCTTTATTTTTTGCCTCGCCCCTGATCCTGAGTTTTAGAACCTTGGTCTAGGGATACAAATGTTGTTCACGGATCATATTACTTTTTATGTGTTTAATTTTCACCAATCCCATCTGATAGGCCATGCTTTTTTTGGTATATCAGGTCTTCAATTTCAGCACAGGGAGGGTTATTAATAAAATCGTTTTGGACAGTGAGGTGACCTCTATGGATCATGATCACACAGGTCAGCTAATTTTCTGCGGGGATGCGCAGGTGAGCTCCTGTATATCCATTCCTATAAGTCGTCTTGATGAAATCTCGAGTTCTTTCTTTTGACGTCATCTAATAGGATAAAATGTACAGGGGTCTATTTACTCGATAAGTATGAACTCACGTACCGGAGTATTATCCCGTTCTCATCGCTTCAGAAGCAGTAGCAAGAACAAATCTCCCATCACGACTGTGCAGTACAGAAGTTTCTCTTTGCTAGCACACGGTCCTGTAGTGCTGACATGCTCTCAAGACGGGAGTCTGTCTTTCTTCAGGTTAGATCAGTGAAACCGGTCTCGTAATCCTAGTTTTTTTTATTCTGAAGTACTGATCAGTTGT
Source organism: Geranium brycei (assembly GCA_036897365.1). NCBI lineage: Eukaryota > Viridiplantae > Streptophyta > Magnoliopsida > Geraniales > Geraniaceae > Geranium > Geranium brycei. Next base: position 20,754 of record JAYMTP010000420.1, on the reverse strand, counting down.
CGGGTCTGCTAATTTTTAGTGTTGCTTTGGAAGTAAAAGGGTATTTGACACTTCGATGCTTGCTCAAGTTGGCGCCGAGAATCAACAAAATTCGAGCTTCCTTCTGCCCGGTGCTTTCCCTAGAAAAAGGAGAATTCATAGGTTAGTATGTCAACTGAAATGTTGCTGATTATTTATTTAAATACTCTAATTAATTTTGCCACCACGTAGCACATCTTTGGATCCGAACCTTTTAGCAATTGCACGCAAAACAGTAACTAGTCACAAAGTAGGTTTGAGCTCAAGCCTAACCTTTCAAGACTTAGTAGGCTCACGAGCTGGTAGTATTGCTCCTACATTGTGCCTGCTGTATGCACTGCTTTAAGTTAGAGGCTTATATACTATATCAAACCACGCCTTTTAGATTTGAATTTCTGGTTGTTGAATTGAAACCATATTCTAATTTTTTTATAAAAAAAAGCATGGTGAGAGGCTAGAAAACACGCCACCATTGAAATGTCGAATTTCACAAGTTTGCTTCGTAAACAAATAAAATCATGTTATTGCATGGCTTTCTGGATCTGATGGTCCCACTATTATTAATTGACGTTGTTATTGGCTGACTCCGATCTTTTGCTTTATTGTGATATCAAGTTACTGGTAGCGAGGACACAAATGTTTACTTCTACGACTTAACTCGGCCAAAGCATTCAGTAAACAAGCTTCAGGTTAGACTCAAAATGAGGTTTAAATATTTTGTTTTTAGTCATCTCTAGGAATAGGGATGATAACGGGGCGGATTTAGTGATCCTGTTCCCTATCCCGTCGAATCAGGGACACGATCCTGTCGAGTTCAGGGATTTTTGTCATCCCTGTCTAGAAACCGATTATGCATTTTGTTTTGGGGCAGATTTAGTGATCCTGTCCCCTGTCCATCGGACCGAGGAAACCAAATCTCCAATGGGTTGAGGCATGAGGTATTTTTGCCTTTCTATAGAATGACAACCAATGTTGTAAAAATCCCCGACTTGTCCGATTAATAACTGATTGGTCCTATATAATTTCCAATTAATCCTTTAATCCGATTTATTTTCCGATTAGTCTCTAGAAGACCCTCTCTAATCTACTAGCCCCTGGCGTCTTTTTACAACACTGATGTGGGTTCGGAAAAGATACAGTGATCATTGTCCCCTACACGAGTTTGGGGATTTTTGTCATCGGAACCAAACCGATTAAGCATCTTGTTCGTGCAGGGTCATGGCTTTCCCGTTATAGATGTTGCTTGGAACCACGGAGAAAATTTGCTGGCTTCAGGAGACCTATACGGCACAGTTATAGTGTGGAAGAGAGCAAACACGAGGTAAAAGAAGCTCATAGATCGAAAACTTCAGGTCACGACCCGAACCTTATTTGCATGATATTCTTTACTGCAATTTTCAGAGAAACCTTATGTGAAAAACACTGTCAAGAGTCCATTGTATCTCTAGGAAAAAGAACTGAGGAAAATATGGTATGCGGAGTGTAAAATTATTTCAATTCATTCAAAACATTATTTGTTCTCAACATCTAAAAATAATAAAACGAAATGTTGTATAGTACAAATGTGTAATCTTTCCCTTTTTGTTATGTGTGAATTTTTCTTGATTTTCTACTCTCTTTTTTCTTTGGGTTTATTTTTTATGTTTCCTATTCTATTATTTCAGAATCTACAAAACAAAAACAAAACTATCTAATGTTTGGAATTTGGTTTCTGGGAACTGAAAATGGATACAAGTCTTGGATTTTGAGTATTATTTTCCTTATTAATTGGGTGCTTAAAATGGGAAAGAATATGTATCAATGTGTTGTTTATCAGTGATATTTACAATAATCATACGTTGAATTCACATACATGAAATAACATATTCAAAATGAGGCTTCTGTTAGGAGCATATAATATCATCAGTTGAAGCAAAGTAGATTAGCAGATGCATTTTACAATGTGCAGAAGAGATTTGTTGATTGGAATAAGAATAATCAGTAACTGGGATGCTTTAATTTGTGAACTAAAATTATAATAACAGCAACCTTGAGAATTACATTAGCTGGGAAAATATCAGTGTTGTAAATGGCTGCTGCCATGGCATCGAACACCACACGGGCGCACCCAGTGCCGTTTTGAGCCAGTTTTGTATTGATTTTGGACTGATTTTGGCCGATTCTATCCAAACTAATTAGTTTTATTTTTTTAAAAGTTGATATTATAATTTGTACCATAATATGTGTTTTTATTACATATGTAAATTAATTTATATTAAAAAGATATAAAAATAGAAATTTGTCATGGCTCCGTCATGACCCTGAAGTCAGTCCCCTACACGCCATCATAGCGCCGTGCGATATCTAAACCTTGAAAAGTATGCCTCTATCGATTCACCTAATGAAGGGAGAGATCATTACATTTTAAATCTATAATTAATACATAGCAGAACTGGGATACGTATTTATATAAACAAGCTGTGTAAATTATATGAAAATGTCCACTCCCACTTAAATTAGAGGTAACTAGTGGACATGTATGTTGATAAGAGATGAAAAAACTAGATGATTTTGCTCTTAAAATATTGTTTTATCTCATTCACATTTCTAGTTGACCATACATTCCGAAGTTGAATGAACATTATTTCCAAACCCCATTTTGGAGAAAATACAATAATATTAAGGAAAAAATGAAAAAGCGTGCCCTATATTATCACATTTTTGCAAGAACAAACCTAGTACTTTTTTAAATGCAAACTAGTGTTGCGAACTTTAATTTTTTTGCAAACTGCGTGTATTTGTACAAAAATGACAAAATTGTCCATGATATTAAGAATTATATTTTTTTAAATGGTTAAAAAAATAAGTTTTGACTTAAAACTAATTTAACTAAAAAACTAGATTACAAGTTTTCGTCATGCAAATTTTAGATAAAATATATTTTTAGAAAGAAAAAAATTCTTAATATTAAGGGTAATTGTCATTTACACACATTTTATAAATAAAAAAATATCAAAATTCACATCACTTTTTTCTGATTAACAAAGTACATGACATGCTCTTACAAAAATGTGATATTAGACATGTTTTTGCAATATTTTCTAATATTGATAAAATGATCAACGAACAAAACCATGGAAAAAGATTATTTAAGAAAGCACACAAAATTGTGGATTGATAAATGGTACACGAACACGAGTCAATATCAAATAATTAATGTTGTAAAAATTCTGACTTGTCCGATCAATCCTCGACTAATGCTCTGAATAATCTTTTAATCTGATATATTTTTCAATTAATTCCCTACTAATACCTAATTAGTTCATACAATATCCTTTCCGACCGATCAATGCCCTGCGATTTTTACAACATTGCAAACAATAACATATTTCATGATTACCTCCAACTCCAAGGTTAGACTTAAAACCACAACTGGTTAAATGCTCTGCAAATGCTTCTCCTAACTGCTTTTGACACACAACTGCTGTCTCTGTGATGAGATTAACAGAACAAATATTCAAATATGATCTATAACAAGAAAAACAAACTTAGCAGCCTATATTGTATTTCATAACATAAAAGTTGAGATAAACTCAATGTAGATTCATGACTTTAACTTCTGCCATTTATACTGTGAAACTAACATAAATTCATGTGCATGAATTTTTTGTCACAAACTACCTGCATTGCACTAGTCTTAAACATGTACATGTCCATTGTTACATGCCAAACCATAGCTCTAAAAGAAGAAGAAAAATTGTGGAATTGAAGCTAGTATACCCGACAGACATTACCTCTCTGAATCTGATTCATTTTCGACGACTCTCAGTCTACGTGGTTTGGCTATCGTTTTGTCGTGCTCAATCGGATATCCTCTTAAGTAATACCAAGACCAACTTTGTACTGTGAGGTTTATGTGAACCGAAACACGCCGAGAAACCCAGGATTGAGTAGTTATCGGATACCCACGCGGAAGATGTTTAAGAAACAGCGCTCGCTGAAGTGTATGGGCTCAGATGAGAGGATGTCCCACCGAGAAGGTGAAAGGGTGATTTGTTTTGTTTAAGATTATTGTGTTTTTGTTGTTTTTAGTTTTGTGTGTTTCGTGTTGTTTGGTTTATTGTTATTTAGCGGATGTTGGAGTGTACGACTTAATCCATTTGTTTTAGTGTGTTTTAATTTCAGTAGTCGATGTGTCCAATAAGGTTGTCTGGTGTTTTCCAGAAAGATAAGGTGTCTTAAGACTATTTTTTATTATTTACTTGTAAATCATACACGGTTGATACTCAATTTTCGGGTGTGGAGTTCTTTTCCTCTCGTGATTTCATGAATGAAGAGTTCGCTTTCAAAAAAAGACATTACCTCTCCGCGTTCTCAAAAACTCAACATTTCCTCTACAAATAAACATTTTCTTCCTAAAAATAATTGATCATCAACTCCATTAAAAATTTCAAATAATAAACATTTTCTTCAAAATCGTACATAATACCATAACAGTACTGCATAAAATTATCCAAATTCAGTAAACACGTCAAAATTTCATCAGCAGCAACACTAATCATACATGCTACAAAACCAAAACGAGAACCAAATCGATCAAACTGGCTTTGAACCACTACGATTGGAACCATCTCCTTAATTTCCCAGAACCCTTCTTTGGGTCTTCAGTTTTGTCAGAACCTTGCTGAGAGTACTTGTTCCTGTACTGCTCTATCAACATATCGAGTTTATCGACAGCGTCTCTGCCTAATGGATCTTTATTTTTCTTCGCTCTCTGATTCTTCTTTGAGTTCTCATTACCCATCGGGAGCTCGACGTGGTCTTCCAGCTTCCTCTTCTTCGATCCAACGGCTCTTGTGTCGGGTTCGAATGATCTCTTGCCATTGAATTGGTTCGGGTTTTGTTTCAAGGCTCTGGGATTTGGTTTCGGGTTTTCTGGTTTGTCTTTCCACGAGGGCGTGTTTGAATCTTTGCTTGCTCGATTGGGTCTCTGTTTCTTGGCTGGTCCGTCGAATGACCTGTTTTCCGTATATTCTGGACCGTTTCTGCGATGATCGTCGTTGTCGGGTTTCCGCTTTCTGGGAATCGTCATGGTCGAGTGGCTATCTGGTGTATGAGGAGGCTGGGTGTTTTGATTCGTGTCCCTCTGATCTTCGCGAGGAACTTGCTGTTGAGCTTGGAACTTAGCTCGGAGCTTCAGTGTCTGGACGTTATCGAGAGCAAACTCTACGATTGGGCGATGTTGAGCGCCAAAAGTTTCTATGAACAGACAAGAAAGATTTTGTTAGGATCAAGGTTCTATAAAACACTAGGCGCTAATCTGGCGGATAGGGATTCCGAGGATTAATCAAGGATTAATCGGATTTGGATTTCTCTATTTTTAAAAAAGTTTATCAATTAAATTATTATATATACACACTTAAAATATGAATCATAATATATAAAAATAATACTTATAAACATTTAGGATATGAAAATATAAAATTTCAATATTTGTTACATTCACGGCATTCAAAAACAATTAAGTACCAACTGGCGTATTTATTAGTGTAAATTATTTTAATTTTTGGCATTTTAATTTTTTTAAATCAATTTCGAAAAATAATAGCCTAAATCAGCCTACACCCGCCCAATTATGTGAAATCGGGTCGGTGTTCTAAAAATCACTGCCTAGCCGGCCGCCTGGCCCGATTTCTAGAACACTGGTTAGGATACAAATGTAAATTTTCCATTAGGGAAGAGAACAGGAAACCTAAGTTGCCAATGAAATTCATTACCAGGATTGTTGTTGAGAACTCTTAGGGCCACGAGTGCATGCTCGTGTTCTGTGAACTCAATAAACGCGACTCCGCGTGAATGATTTTTTGTGAGAACTTTGCCTCTCCTCTCATCCTTCAAAAACTTAATCTGCATGAAGAATCAAGTAGTCAGAAAAACATCTCGGTAAATAAAAAGGTTAACACCGTCAATAGTGTGAGTTGCAGTTCAACCTGTCGAATCGTAGGCTTTTGCTTGGTGGCTCGTGAGGTGATAGCATTGATACAAACCCTTTTAAGTTCCTTTTCGGTCATTGACTTTGGTATGTTGTACATAATGAGTCGAGTTTTTGAAACGTGGAAGTTTGGAGACTGAAGCTTAGTTTCCTTTTTCTTTTCTAACCTGCACAAAGCATTCAAAAAAGTCTCAGAAAAGATTGAGCAAGTAACATTAAGCATGCCCATAAACATCCCCAGAATCAGCAATTGACTCGAGAAATGTTGTCGAATCGGATTCCATTACAGACAGCTGTTATAGAAACAAACTTATGTACAAGACAGTATGTAAATTGCACATGTTCTTGGAAGCCTTGGAACTTCACAGGATCTATCAACTGGGCGAGCCAGACAATATATACTACTCAGATTTGGACGTGTTTAAGAGTCCATATGAAGAACCAAATGTTTAAGAGTTCTTGACCAGAATATAGCACCGGCCCCTACACTCCCAAAATGAGCGCCCATTTCACTTTTTGATGAAGTTATTAGTAGTAGAGTTTTGGCTCGATTTCCACGCATGTACCTAACTAATAGGAAGGATAGGCTCCGGCTCATCAGCTGGAGGCAGATTGAGATCCAAAAGGGGGCTTCTGGAGCACATTTTTATAGATGCAATAGGTTGTTGATATTTCATACCTATTTTGCCTCCTAAGGAGGAAAGTGGGCACACGTTTTAGGACATCTAATTTGGGAATTTATGGCACTCATTAATAGAAAATTGTGGACTACAATTAAAGATCACAAATGCCACTATGACAACACTTGGTCATTCAGTAAATGCGATCTATCTGTCATGGTTAAAGCCATATTGCGGAGAAACAACTAATAAAAAGTAGAAATGGAGAAATTATCACAAGCAATATTAGCATCTAAGGAAATGATAGAAGCATAATATTGCAACCACAGAGTTCATTGGAACTCCTATTAGCCGATGATCTTCCACGCTAACAAAATTTAGGCATCCAACAGAAGTAATACCAAATAGATTCAATATGGAGTATGGACTGTAAGATCACTCAAAAGCATGCAAAAATAGCTTATGCATCCAAATCTAAAAGAAATCATTGATATACTTACGACTGCCTCTTTGACATATCAGTTGATGAAACACCTTCAGCTGCTGGAGTCCCTTCGAGAATAAGACCTTCCTGTAAAGAATTTTGAGGGGGGAAATCAATTCAAGGCTATATGACACCCAATACCGTGCAAAATAGTAGAGTGGTTGCAGTATAGGAAATTAACCTTTGCCAGGTAGAGATTACGGTGGTCAGTATCCTCCTTTTTAGCCTTCTCCACTTCCCTATTGTGGGCTGTTGTCTTATCTAAAGCCTTCAAAACTGCCAACTGCCTACCTTTCAGTATAATCCCCAAACCAGATGCAGCATTTGCCGCCGAGACTGCAGCGTCTGTTGCTTCGACTGTTTTAAACTTTAGGAAACCAGTTCCTTTAGGTCGCCTGTCATAACCAAATCTTAGTCAAATGTAATTGCGGGAAGATAAAAGTTTCAAGAACGTCAAAAAAAGAATGTAATTCATACTTGGTGACTGGATGAAGTACGGGGAAAAAGGACTGCACTGGTCCAAAGGCAGAAAACCGCTGTTTCACTTCATCGTTAGTGATGTCGAAAGGAAGGTTGTTTATAAAAATTGTTCTCTGCAAATCATCCTCTCCTTCTGTTCGTTTCGGGGCTGCTGGTTTTACTTTGCTCAAATCTTCAGGTTCAGCTACAACCGGAGCTTTTGGAAGATCGGTATTTTTGTCAGCATTCTGCTCCTTGCTCTCGGGCTGCAAGGATTCCTCGGTCAGAGAAGGAAGGGTTCCTTTGGCGTACGATGAGAGCAAGTTGTTAAGAACTTTTCTTGCGGTGTCTGCTTCCTTGTCAAAATCAACCTCGGGAGGGATGTCTTTATTAAGAACTGTATCGGACTCATCTGAATCATCGCCCGACTCCTGTAAGGGTTCAGATTTTGTGGGAACATCTGCTGAATCATCTTCTAAATCACTACTACTGTCATCATCCCCGTCGCTTTCACTCTGTGGTTCTGTAGGGAAACAAATCACCATTAAACTGTGATGACATCATCCTCCTAGCTAAATAAATAAAGCCATCAGTGAGAGGGTACGAAAAGACCAAGGTCCAAGTATAGGCACAAAAGCTGTGTGATGCCAATCATCGCGAGTGCCTAATTTGTCGGAGATGTGAATAAAACTACATGTAACAAGTTTGACTGTTCAGTTTAGCTTACCCCCGGGCTTACTCTTCAATTGTTTTATCTTCTGGTGAGAACAAAAAACAACATTTTTTGGTTGAATTGCATAAATAAGCATTCAAAAGCGTAGAGATGATTACATAAGATTTCTAGATCAGGATTATTTCATGAGATTTCTAGATCAGGTATAGTGCCACCAAATATTAATATTTGAGTTGCACTTCCTAACTCAAAAAGCCATAAAACCGAGCATACCCTTGATCCAACCCTAAACTTCGACAAAGAAAAACTATGTAAGAAAGGAACTCAATTGCATTGTTATCATGTTCTGTGAATGTGATCAACATCACGCCCATGTATGGACTATGGATAGGCCTAAAGATGTGTAAATCTACCACCCAACCTCAACTAAGTTCCACTAATAACTTTTATCAGAATACACACTGGAACCCATAAACCATACAGTTTGTAGGTCTACAGCAATAATCACGTATCATTATCTTTGCACACGCATAGAAACCACAAATGTGAAATCCGTAATTGAACATGCAAAACTGACCATGCGCATCATAGTTTGGTTGATAAATGGAGGCATGGTAAAAATATGACAGGGCTTTAAAATATTAGGGGGAAATAGACCTACCATTTGCTGAAGCGTCAGCATTTGAACCACTGCTATAAATTTTCTTTGAAACAGCCCAGTCAACAGCCATTGGTCTTTTAGCAAACATTTGTCCGTTGAACTTTTTAATGGCCTATTTGAGAGAGAAAAAACAAAAAATAGTCATTCCAACCAAGCCCAGAGTGCTTGTATTCAATTAAAACTACGAAAGATACCGTACATTTTCTGCTTCTTGTTTGCAAGTAAACTTAACAAATGCAAAACCCTTAGACAACCTGCATAAGTTAATTTCAAAATGAGTGAACAATACACAGCAAAGGACCAACTTAGAAGCATATTTTATTAATGTTATAATGAGATCATACCCTGTCTCGGAATTAGATGGAATAGAGACATCCCAGACAAATCCTGCTGATGAAAACATATCCTTGATTTCATTTGCTTTAGCCTACAATAAAGAGAAGCAAACTCCTTTAGAAACGGAAGGTCAACGGGAAGAATATCAGGAGATATAAATTAATTGTTTTTGATGAAATAACCTTGAAAGGAAGATTTCTAATAATGAGTTTCCATTTCTGAGTCTTGGAACCCTGGACCAGAAAACAGATGCAAAAAACACTTAGATTTTAAGGCATTAATATATGCTAACCCTCATTCATGTCAGATTAGTCATATATTTCAAATGGATTATTCTATATGTACCTCCCCACCAAGCTGGCGTGCCCATACAGTCCCTCCCTTTATCTCTTTTTGGTGCAAATTAGCGACAGAAGCACGCGCCGACTTAATACTTGTATAAAGCACAGCTGAAGCATCCGATTTGCATCCATCTCGAGCAAGAGCTAAAAAATTTTGTGTGTTGTGATTTAGAAAATCAAATTAAACCAATAGATATTTCATATTTGAACTAGTTACATATAGTATTCTCAGTTCATTTGATAACATCCAAAAGCAGAAAAAAAGCATCTACTTGGCATCCCAAATCAAGCAGAAAAGTTGGTGAACGAGCTCATAGAGATTAGGCATCAGAAATATGTGTTCGGAAAGAACCATAGTCCAAATTCCGAATGGTTCAGGGACAAACATATACAAAAATCATAACTATTTTTCCTCCAGTTCCTCAAGACCAATAGCCACTCAAGTTGGCAATGAGTACATTATCATCTATTATATTTTGTTAATACAACTTTTTTCAATTCTCTGAGACTACCAACATATATCAGCATCATAGCAGACTAGCAGACTAGCAGTCTAAGAAAATGGCATTCGCAGCGAGTTTCATAAGGGTATCGACACAGATGGAAATACAACTCAAATCGTTGGTCAATATATTTAGTAAAATTAATAACTTTGTTGTTATAAAACACATTATTTGCTTGGCTGAACTTGGGCTTATAAGCAAGTTAATTAAGAACAACCAGTAAATTCAAACAATTTGTTCAAAACAACAAAAATGTGGTAAGTGTATATGTCGTGAATCATAATTCAGTCTGGTTTATCAGAAACAAAAATGAGTGAAGGGCTTGTTTTCCCCGGTATGACCTACACCATCAGTAAACTTACTCATTTTTGTAGCTTCAGTCACAGTAAGGAACCATGGAAGAAGACAACAAAATCCAGCGAAGCAAATTAAGTGAATGAAAACATAACCAGCCACTACTCCTAAAAATAATTAGGACAAAAAATTGCACTCACCGTGCTGTTCAAGTTCTTGTTTAGGAAGGGGATAAGTAATAGAACATACAGTGCCACTCTCCCGGGCACGACGGTGAACTTCTTCCGCCATATCAGTATTAAGAAGACCGCCAAATATAACAGTTCTAGCAACCCTTCACACGATCAACACAAATATGTCAGCCAAAAAAATTGATGCACGGCAGAAAGTTTTCATCAGAAAAGTGCTGGAATAATTCAGCACACAAAGGGTGCATCCTAAGTAATGGAAACATATGAGTAAAGCACCAATGTTGAAGATAGGTATTCAAATAAAAGAAAATATATTTAAGTATGTTATTGCGTTTGGAAAATTGGCTACACAGCCTACACTAGTTCTGCACAATCAGAGGTACACACTACCAGATGTGTGTCACTTCAGTTACTTGAAAACAGTAAGGGAAATTGGATAGAATATCTAGTACCTCTGCTTTTGTGAGCAATTTTCTTCAGTTGACTTGGGTGTTGCTGTTGACTCGGTGTGAAGCAATGCTACTTTTTTGGGCTTTGTAGGTTTCTCTGAGGCTTTCACAGGTTTCTCAGGGGCTTTCACGGGTTTCTCAGGGGCTTTCACGGGTTTCTCAGGGGTTTTCACTGGTTTCTCTGAGGCTTTCACGGGTTTCTCAGGGGTTTTTACTGGTTTCTCCAAGGCTTTCACTGGTTTCTCCGAGGCTTTCACGGGTTTCTCCGAGGCTTTCACGGGTTTCTTCTCTGAGGCTTTCACAGGTATCTTCTCTGAGGCTTTCACAGGTTTCTCTGAGAATTTTTCACCCAGATCATCAATTAAAAATAGAGATGAAGTAACACAAATGTTCATAATTGATGAATATATAACGAATTGCTACCTATTTCCTGCAACTTGGAAGCAGACTTGTCTTCTTCAGAAGTTTCACTGTCTTTATCATTTGTTGTTTTCACATTGTCATCTATGAATCACTCGAAAACAAACAATAATGAATAACTAAACAGATAGGTTAATACTTGAACAAAACTTAAGGAAACTGTTGGCAATAGCATAATATAGTTCAAAATCCAAAATGACTCAAGTCATACAAACCTTGATTTGTCTTGGATCTTCGCTGTTCAAGGGGAGCACGATGCATAGCAGGCTTAACTCCAATTTTCCGACCTCCGACAGATGATCCATTCTTCAGCTCTACAGCACGATTAGCATCCTCTGTAACGGCGCTACAAAACAAAAGGATATTAAAGGTAATAACACTAAAGATTTATTGATATTAATGAAACTAAAAACAAACAAAAATGAGAGGGCATGTTTAACATGTATTGAACTCCTTTCATCATGCTTCTAAATTATCTATCATATATAACTTGAAGAAGGAGAGAACGGTATGGTTAACTTACAATTGAACATAGCCAAAACCACGGTGTTGGGTTGATCCTGTGACCATGAACAAAACCCAGTAACACATTAGAAAATCCAACATGCACAATCATCAAATAACACAAAACCCATCAGCAAATAAATAAGATAAAATCACATTGCACAATAAACAACAGCATGTAAGAATCACCATTTTATTTCTGCTAAAACACCTCAAAATCCTCCAAATTACACAATAAGTAGATTAAATACTACAAGAAAATACTAATACATTCTTCAATTACTATTTTCCCAACCTTTCTGTGTAACCAAGAAGCACCTCCTGATCGGCCCAACATCGCTGAATGCTTCTTCAAGCTGAAACACCAAATAAACACAGACTTCAGCACATTAATCAAATAAAAACCACCAAAGACGCGAATTTCCTTTCCCTTTTCCTTCCTTTTCCATTCGGTGACTTTCTCAGCAACCAAACACAAACACGAAAATCAGCTGAGCAGTACCTGAGAGTTAGTGAAAGTGTAAGGCAAGTTGGCGACGAACACGGTGGAAGGACTGTGTTCGGTGGTGGCTCTGTTCCCGGCGCCGTCCTTCTTCCTGTTCTTCCCCATCTCTGTAACTTCTGTTTGACTACCGAGAAACCGGCGGAGAAAGAGCGAGAAAAAAGTGAACCTAACTAACGAAGCTGAGTAGCTCTCAAAAACCTATGCATCCTCTGCTTTACGCGGCTGTGGCCTGTGAGTTTGTTCCTGCGAGGAGGTTGCTATTTGGGCCGATCTGTTCGGCCCACATTATTGGTAATTGGGCCGATATTGGCAATTGGGCTGATTTCGGAAATACACTACATGAAATTTTTGTACTCTTTTCCTTATTGTGAAAATGTAGTCGGGCCTATTATTATTATTTTAAAAAAATACAAATCATAACTAATTTTATGTTTTTTCGACTTTTTTAAGAGAAAAACATGAATATTATTAAGCAACTAGCCTGGCATAATGTCGGACAGCCGAAACAACATATGGTATGACAGACTTCACACCGTGATCTCATCTATTGTTAGTTAAGCGTACATGGCAATTTATGAGCCACTAAATTACAAAAGCGACAAACAAAATAAATAAAAACACATGTCCCAGAAGTGGACAGTACGCATCAATAATCGCTAATGGTACCTCTAAAGATGTTCGACTCGACTTGTGTTAGCATCATGTAGAGTCACGGCTTCCACCTCATACGGATGGAGAAACCCCGTGATCCCGCTACAGAATGTCTTAAACAAGTCTTCATGATAACCTCATAGACCAATCGACTCGAATCAGTTGGCATCATGCAGAGCCACGGCTTCCGCCTCATACGTATGAAGAAACTATGTGATCTCACTGCAAAATGCATTAAACCAACTTTCTCGATCAATCATACGATCAATATCTTTAATAATCCAATTGGTTGACTCCGAAAAGCTAATACTTTTTAATGTTTTTTTACCTTACACTTGACTTGGGTCACGTGCCAATCCCAAACAAAATCTTTGCATGTCTCTTTTTATTTATTATAAACTTCTAATAACTAAGGTGTTTAAGTGAATTTGTATTTTTCATTTCAAATTAAAATTGAAATAAGTTAGTATTGAAAATATTTTGTGCACAGTTGGGGTATAAACGAGACTAATCCAGCCTCAGTTTGTCAGGACTCGACTCGCCTCGTAAATAAAGTGTTTGCTCGGGCTCAAACGAGCTTATACAAATAAGCTTGAATTTAATTCCCTGATTTCAATACAAATATTCATCAAAAATAAAATAAATATCAATAAAAATATATATAGTTCACTACAAACTAAACGAGTCAACTTGAGATCGGCTCGATTCAGTTTGTATAATTTCATTATAAGTATTTACAAAAAAATATATATTAATAAATATATTTACTAACTAATTAAATTAAAAATATTAAACAAATCACCTCGTGAGCCTATCGAACCTTAAAAGGTCATGCTCGACCTCGACCCATTTATTAAACAAGCGCAATTTTGATCTCGAATTAGGCTTGAGCTTAATTATTATAAGGTCAAGCCAAATATTTAACAAATCAAACTCAAACGGCTTATTAAAAGCTCCGCTCATTTATATTCATATGTATAGCTAATCAAATAATTGATATTAAGAAAATCAAATATTTTTTTTGATAAATCACATTATTATAAGAAAATATACTTAAATATACATAATTCTCATTTAGATATACTTAACTTTAAAAGTTGTTTTACACCTACCTCAACTTTTTTTTGTTATACTAAATGTAACTTTCGTTAAATCTAATATAATTATGTCATTCATCTGATAAATATGAATACATTTTCACCCTCGTTACATAAAACACTCAACTTAGAATTGAAGGGCAAATTTGTCTTTTAACACAAAAATGAAAAAAAGCAATCGTGGACGAGCCCCCCACCAACGACCGTGAAATTCGGCAAGTACTTCCTCGCCAGCAGCCTCCTCGCGTGAAATCGATGGAGTCATGTGCCTCCATCAACCACCTCATCGCTCGTGTCCCTCGAATTGCTCCCCGATCCTCAAATGTCAAGCTGATGGTTTCTCGCGAACTCTACAAATTCTAAACTGATGGTTTATTGCGTTTCCAACGTTCAAAAATCTCGTAATTGAGGAAATTTTGTTGGCAATCAGCGTTGCAGAACTAAATAGCGATTCGAGGTGCACAAAATTTTTTATTGCAAGGAGGTCGTTGGAGGCGCACAGCTCCGTCAATTTCACGACAACAAGGCCGTAGGCGTGGTGCTCGTCGCCGATAGCCTTTTCAAATTTTTGTTAAAATACAAATTTGCAGTTCAATCTCAAGTTGAATGTATTATTTAACCGAGGCCTTTTTATATTTATTAAATGAGTGCCACAATTTATAAATAATATAATGAAGACAATTGTTAAATTTAACAAAAAATACTATTAAGTGTAACAAAAGAAATAGTCACAATACCTTGGAAAATATATATTTAGAATTTAGTATAGCTAATTGTGTGTAGTTGATATACTTAGGGATAATGATACTTTGTTACATCTAATTATAGCGAAATGACATTTTTATATCCTAACTACTTATCTCTTTTTTAGTACTCTGACAATTTTTTGTGACAACCTACCTCTAAAATACCTAAACTACTATTGGTTTAAGAAACCATAAATTGAATTGGTTCAATTTTGTTTATGTCTAGGTCAAGTTCAATTTGGTTTATATTTAAGATGCAATTACAATTATGCCTCCGAATCTAAAATTAAATTTGAACAATTTCAAATTTGGTTTGATAAATCAAATTGGACAATTCTATTATGATTTTTTAAATCAAGGGTATTTTAATCATTTTAGCATAAATTGTCACAAAAAAATTGTCGGATGTTAAAAAAAGGTAAAAAAAAATAGTTAAAGTTTCATTATCACGTATAGTTATGTACCGTTCTATTTTCATTTTTCTGTTTTCGCTCCACATTTTGGTGCCACTCGCAGCCGCTACTTATTTTCAGCTCAAGACGATTCCGATTCTCTCCGAAACCCATATCGCTTCGCTTTACCGATCTCGGGTTCGATTCTTCGCAGCTCTCAGCTCATTTCTCTGTCTCGCATCTCTCCTGCCTCACTCTCCGTCTCCGTCGTCGGCTCTTGCCGATCCTTCTCCTCCAATGGCTTCTCAGGACGACCTATCGGTCATCAAGGTAAAGCTCGATGGCTCTTCTTCGTTGTCTCTCGTTTTTGGAGTGTATCGGTTGTGAAATTGAACTGATTTTTCTGTTTTGAGCTGTTTTTTTGGAAATTTCTCAGGACGCGAGGGTGCTTGTAGTTGGAGCAGGTGGAGTCGGCTGCGAGCTTCTCAAGACTCTCGCTCTCTCTGGCTTCGAGGACATCGAAATCGTGAGTGACAGTGACTTGCTTGTGTAATGTGTTGTTTTGTTGAGAGTTTCTAGGGTTTGGGGATTTGAATTTTTGGTCTGTAGGAGTGTTCTTGTTTGTTTATGGTGAACATTTTGTTTAAATTGAAAAATAAATGGCCTAGATGTTTTGTATTTTGTCTTTCAAATTCTATTTAATTGTGTTGAGAATATAAAAGTCCTACATGGAAAGAATATGAAATGAAAATGGTGTATATAAAGGGAAGAGTCAAACCCAACTAATAAGTTTGGGCTTTTCCAGCATATGCTTAAGGGTCTTAAGTTTAGAAACATGTAGCGTACTATTCAAATTCCAGTTCCGTGGAGGAATTGTAGAGTAGTTTACAAGTTTGTAGGTACTTTAGATTTATGGGAGACATATCATTTTGCTTTGTTTGTGAGTTTTTGTACAAGCAGTTTTCATATACGTTTCTTAAAATTTGAAGCGGATCTATGTAGATCTGTTATATCCTTTGAGTTCCGATCAAATTGTTGTCTGTTCTAGAATTCATTCTCATATGGTTTCTACCCATCTGCAGATTGATATAGGAACTATAGAAGTTAGTGATCTCAATGGACAATCTTTATATAGACAGTCCCATGTCGGGCAATCAAAGGCCAAGGTCAGTTCAATTGCATAGATATTTGTTTTCTGCTTTGATGGGTATTTGTTTGCAGTCAGTTTGTCTCATTAGCTCATTGGCAGGTTGCTCGGGATGCTGTACTAAGATTTAGGCCCCATATAAACATTACAGCACACCACGAAGATGTTGATGATATATATTCCAGATTCTTTATGGAATTTGACATTATCCTGAGTGCGCTTAGCAACTTGGATACACGGCGACATGTTAATCGCCTCGCCTTGGATGCTGATGTCCCTTTGATTGATAGCGGGACTACTCGGTTTGGGGGCCAGGTGAATATTTCATTGTTGCACTTATTCACTGACTTATTTGGACTTAATTATAATCATTCAAATGTTTGAACTGGGACATGGATTCTATTTACAGTCTTGTCATTTTCTTCCAATCATACATTTTACTACATTTATTTCAATTCACAAGCTAATGTTATCATGACTATGAACTTGCAAATTCTTCATTTTAATTATTGTCCCAGACACTAGTGAGAAGAAGGAAAAACTCTCTAAGTTCAAATGCTAGAAATCCGTAAGAGCTTGTTTTGGGAACACTGCAGCTCTCCAACAACTAGTGCCACCTGAGTTTCATGCCAGCAATGGGTAGAGAAAGTTTGTTTGGGAAAATAAAAAAGCCCACCATTTTTTTTGGAAAATGATTTCACTTCCAAAAAAGACAGGCTTTTTTTAGTGAGAAGCTGATACAGAAATACTTCTCCTAATTTTGTCCTTTTTAATATTTTATTTAATACCTTGTTCTCTTGCATATCTTTTTGGAAAGTCTTTTGCCTTAAAAGTGTAACCAAACAAACAAATTAAGAATCATAAGGGACCTCTACCTTTTGCTGTAGTGTTCCCAAACAAGCTCTAAGTTGGCTTCGAACTGGAAAATATTGAAAATTTGAGCCATTACTGATTCACTGTTTGGGGGTTTTGATCCAGAGCCATCTCAAGCTAAGGTCAACGCAGCCTGCAGACTTAATATGAAAATAACCCTCTTCAATTTTTTTATTAAACTAAGCTTTACATTGCCATCTTTCCTCTTTCACTGCCCCACTGGACTTCTTTATCAAGGTGCATTGTATTCATTAATGTGTTGGTTGCATAAGAAATATATCTACTTATTATGCGTGTGTGAGTAATATGTTGCTCTGCTTATGTTTCTGACATTATGGTTTGTGAAATCTTTTAACCAGTTTAATTGGAGCAGGTCACTGTACACGTGAAAGAAAAAACTGAGTGCTTTGAGTGTCAACTGGAATTAGCTCCCAAAACACATCCTGTGTGCACTGCCACCAGTACCCGATCGGAGGTATCACAATGAATGCACATTTTGTGTCCTGTTAACTGATAAAGCCATAATGTTTAATGTAATTGTGTGTGTTTTTGCAGTTTCATGACTGTATTTTTTGGGCGCTTGACCTACTCACTAAAAAGTTGTTTGGCAATAGGAGTCAGAGCAATTATTTAAATGTGTGTTTCAGTGATGCTGCTAGCCCATCAGAAAATCCAACAGATATATTTGAGCATAGAAAAGATGAAGACATTGATCAATATGGAAGGAGGATTTATGATCATGTATTTGGTGATAACATTGAAGCAGCTTTATTGAAAGAAGATACGCTGAAAAATCATAATAGGCCAAAGCCTGTATATATTAGGGATGTCCTGTCTGATGAACCGGCTAAAAGTGGTGTGATTGATGCTGCTTCAGTGTCTGTTGTGACTACCCTAGGTCTGACGTATCCACATGCTATATGGAGCCTCAAAGAAAATTCAAGAGTTTTTCTCGAAGCTCTGAAGCTTTTCTTTTGCAAGAGGGAAAAGGTTAAACATGATTTAATAGTCTTCCAGTCTCTCTATTCTCAATTTAATTTGTTTATATTAACAAGCACAATGTTTTTCTTATATATAATTGTGCAGGAGGCTGGGAATCTTGACTTTGATAAAGAGGATCAATTAACCATAGAATTTGTTACTGCTGCTGCAAATATTAGGGCTGCTTCATTTGGGATTCCAATGCAAAGCCTTTTTGAAACTAGAGGGTTTTATTGCGATGATGGGCAAGTTCTTCCAGCAACAAATGCGATTATTGCCGGGTTAATTGTAATTGAAGCAATAAAGGTGCTGAAAAGGGATGAAGACAACTATAGGTGTGACTCAACTCCCCTTGCTTGACTCATTTTTTAATTTCTAGTTGCTTCCTTTTTATGTTTATATTGCACATCATCTACACTTCAGGGTAATGCAAGGAAGTGCATATGAAACTTCTCTTACCGCTATAAAATGACTTCCCCTAACTGCACTACGGTATGTATTAAAATGTTGAAACTAAAGGCATCTATGCCTAATTCGGGGCTAAAAGATGCTTCTAAACAAAGCTATTGGTTGAATTACAGAAAGAGAATGTGAGGTCATGAGTTGAATCTTGGTACAAACATTAGATCAGAATTTAATACTTTCTAGCTGATAAAAAAAGGTCTTGTACTATTGACTCTGCAGGTATCTCTAGAGATGTTTAGTAGATATGTTTTTACTATTGTCAGAAGTAGGTTATATTTCTATTTAGTATGTGCAATAGTATTGATTCTATCAATCTATCCAGTGTTCTAAAAAAATGCTAGACGCTAGTCGTGCGGAGAGGGGCTCTTGGGATTAATCCGGGACTAATCACACTAGTCAGAGAGTTTTAAAACACTGATTCTATGACATGTTTATGGAAAGGGAACATTCATTGAAATTTGATGAGTAATTAGCTTAGATAGATAGAAAGCTTCTAGCATGAACTCCAAAAACTGCTCATATGGTATGCTTGCTTACTCAAAATTTGACCTGGATTCTTGTGTAGCATGACATTTTGTTTAGAAGATCCCATTAGACAGAAGCGTATCGTTGCATTGGAACCGTTTGAACGTAATAAATCCTGCTATGTTTGTTCGAGGTATTGCTCTTATCTGTCTCGGTGGAAATTGTTTTCCTTACATTTTGGTTTCATCATATGATTCTCACATGCAATATGATTTGAAACAGAGATGTGTATACCTTGAAATCAACACTCACCGCGTGAAGTTCCGGGACTTTTTGGATAGGATTGTAACGGACAAGCTTGGTGTGAATAGTCCTATGATCATGAAGGGATTGACCGATCTATATGGCAATGATTATGAAGAGTTGGACAACTATGAAGCAAATCTTAAGCAGGTATATTTCTGTCTAGAGATTCAAAATTCTTCTGCATTGGATATCTCTAAGTAGGGGTGGACATTTTACACTCGGAACCGGAACCGGAACCGGAACCAGGAACTGAACTAGGAACTGTGTTTTATGGGTCAGCTTTGGTTCTTAAATTTAAAAAACCATTTAATTACGGTTTGGTTTTGATTCCTAAAATTTAGAACTGCCGGTTAACTGGCAAGAACTCGAACCGGTCTCTAAAGAATTTAGGCCCGAGGAGCATATGCTATTTATCTTTTATTATTATTTTATTTACAAACCTTATAGTTCGATTGGGCTGTCATAATTAAGTCTTAATGTTTGATTCTCGTTGGTACTTTTAATAATTAAAAATTTAAAGTTTTTATCTATCAAACGGGTTCAAAATCGTTTATTTCGGCCCATAAACCTAATAAATTGACAATCAACTGGTTCTAACAGGGTAGAACCGGGTTAATAACAAACTGACCCCTTAAATAATGGTTCTGGTTCTGATTCCCGAAAAGTAGGAACCATACTCACCCCTATCTCTAAGACGTTCATGTGAGTTTAACGTCCTGCATCAGATGATTATGAAGGTTAAGAAAGAGTTTATATACATATTAGACCCATACTTGATAGGCTAGTCTTTTGAGTCAAAATTGGGCTTGAATGTGTATGTGGACTTCCTTAGGTGTGCCCGAATCTCCTCAACTGTTTTCCCTTTGTTCTTTTCAGGTGCTTTCTCAGCTTTCTTCTCCAATCACTACCGGGACTTGGCTCAGTGTTGAAGATACTAAACACTATTTATCCTTTGATATCATAATCAAACACAAGTTTGTTTATAATTTGCAGAGTTCATAAACATTTTAATCACAACTACAAATTTCCTGCAAAATAAACATTTGAACATCTGATAGTGCCAACAGTAGGGGTGGGCACAATTACCCGATAACCGACAAACCGACCGAAACCGGACACAACCGGACCGATTGAAACCGGAACCGGAAAAAATTGCATTCAATTCGGTTATAATTTTCAATAACCGGACAGAACCGGTCCGG
>JAYMTP010000419.1:0-34474 GCA_036897365.1 Geranium brycei | reverse complement strand
ACGATCTGAATAAATGCCGAATGTTTCCTTTTTGAGCTCAGTCTTCTGTGTGCAAGATGTTGCAGACATTGTCTTGATATTTCGTTCGACATCTTTCGTTGCCTAAAAAATGTGCCAATATACTTCGTAATAACAAGTGCATTGTAAGGTGACGGTGAAGGTATGGTTGGTAATATATACCACTTTCGAACCATCATGATTATATTATGCATCGTTTCCAATAACTAGGTTTAGATGTCTTCTAATTAACACCATGAATTAAAGTGTAAATAATTGCTTTCTATATTGCTTATTATTGATAACGTACAAGTACATTTATACATGAACACGATCATCTAAATAAGAAAGCAAATATTTGTAATTAACTCTTAACACACATACATAGTGATAATATAAAGAATCACAACATATATAGTAGAATTCAACTCATACTTGTCACCGTGTAGATTTAGTGTCGAAAAATAGTTATATGAAAATTATGTATGAGTAAAAAAAATTTTAAAAACATTTAGTTTTGTTTTTTTACTATAGAATGGTGAATTTCCTTTGAAAAAAGTTATGAATCCGTCGGTGGTTGTTAATATGTTCTAACTCCTAATTCATTAAACGAGTTAGATTAAAGGTGGTACATTTATCGTCAGAGAGTGTAAGAAAAAGTATATACTTGTGTTTGATATATTTTCTTTATTAAAGTTGTTTTCTCAAAATTATATTAGATACTATTTACTCATATGACTCTTTCTACTCTTCTACCTAGATTAGATACTATTTACTCATATAACTCTTTCTACTCTTCTACCTAGATTAGGAACTCCACCTTGCTACTAATAGTGCGAGAGTAAACCATTAAAATGTCTCTTTTGATACTATTAAAGTTTGAAAGAGGTACGAGACTCAAACCGCTGAGTTATTCCTTAAGATACAACTACTAAAGTCGGCCTTTTGAACTCTACACACTTTCTCTCCCTACCTCACCGTCTCTGCGTCGCCAGAGAAAATGACTTACCAGGCCAATCTTCTTCCGGCGACATCCTCAACCCAACTCTAGCGATTTTGGATGGAGGGAGGTTCAATTACAACTTAAATGGTGGTCGGAAGGGTGGGTTGGCCGTCGCTGTCTCCTCTCCGGAGAAGATCTCAAACAATCAGTGAGTAGGTCCGTTACACCTCTCTCTTCAGAGTGAGGGCCGAACGAAACTTCTTTGGTTCGGATTATCGAAAGCTCACCGACGCTAGGACATTGAAGGAGCGGAGACACGCCTCGACCAGATCTATTTTTTTTTTTCAAATCTAGTTTGAACTCCTTTGGGTTTATGTGGTGGAAGAGCTCGATGTCGACAAAGGTGAGGAAGGTGGAAAGTCGCAGCTGCGAGATCTCGAGCGGCCTCAGGGATTGGAAGCTATGGCACTGTCATCGGAGTGGGTTTTGAAAAATTTTAGACGAAGAAGATGTACATGAGAACCGGAACCCTAGTCTTTGTTCTGGAAGGCCTGTTTGGTGCTGGAATATGTGCAACTCAATTTGGTGGTTTTCCCAATTGAGTCGGCTTCTTCAGTTAAACTAAGTTTAATTGCGGTTCTTTGCTTTGCGAATCAATTTAACGTTTTTGAGGGTTTGTTTTCCCCGTTTGTATTTATAATTTTTTCTTCCTACTCATGCACCAATTGTAATTTCATTTCATGTCAATAAAAGATGTCGGCCTTTTGAATGATTATGTAATAATATGGAAGGTAAGATGGTAACGACACGTCACGTTATTCGGCGGCAAAACAAGCACATGGGAATTGTGATGTTCTTAACTTTCACGAGTTCTCTAATGTGAGGTGGAACCCATCGTACAGTTTGCTGGTTCAAAACGGCATCACATTCAGTGCCATTATAATTATGACCACAAAGAAAAAATTTATTGCGAACCAAATACGTAATTAATGTGATAAAAGCTTGTGGTACTTTGACACGTGGTTAAGTATTTAAATCTTGATGATGATTAGAATTTTTCACTAAAACTTCTCGTGAAAAAAGAAATATACAATTTCGATGCACCTGCATATTATAAGAACGAGAAAATTCAATTTATGCATTGGACTAATTAAAAATGTGGTTGAGATGATATTCAAAACATAAAAATTAAAAATGAGTATATGTTATATATTATAATTTTTTTATCGAGAGAATTTTTTTGAAGCTTCCAGAGCTTGATTTTAAAGGATCAATTTTAAAATTACGTTTTGTGAATTTCTTATTCTTATAGCAAAATTACAATAGTTTTAGATTTTTTATCACCAAAATTTGTAGAGTAAAACAAACTTACACAGATTTTTTTTGAAAAGAACTTACATAGATTTTTAATTTAATTTTAAACCAGTATAAATAAAGATTGACATAAAATATAAGATAATATACTTAATAAATTGTTATTCTTGGAACAATAATAAATTGGTTTTATCCATTCAAACTATTACGATAAAATATTCTCTAATTTTAATTTTATCAAAATTAGATGAATAATTCTGATTCATATTATCCAAATTAATACCAAAGATTAAATTTATCTACAAAATTAGTACGGGTCAGTGTTTGTTCGTGCACGAGTCAAAAGACAAAAGTATCATTATTTTCCTTTTTAATTTTAAAAAATATGTCACTGTATAATAAAATTAATTTTTTCCATCCCCAACCTGATGGTGTTTTGAAGTAAATGATCATGTGTACACAAGTGGGAAATAAATCATATGCGTACATAAGCATGAGAGGGATCTCATATGAAAAAGAAGTAAAATAAAATAGGTGTATATAAAGGAAGGGGTCAAACCCAACTAATAAACTTGAACTTTTAGTTGTGGAGTCCGGCCCGATACGTACAATCTAGTTTTACATGGTGTCATAAGGGCTGCTTTGGGCCTATGTTGTTTGGTTTCCCGTGCCTACACCCCCCTGTGGACTCCGGCTCATATGCAGAAGTCCTAATCTCCTATGACCCGCGTGTAGACGATGCTACACGTGAGGGGGAGTGTTGAAGTAAATGCTCATGCGTACACGAGCGTGAAAGGAAAATAAGTCCCACGCGTATATCAGCATGAGAGAGATAAGTGAAGTTAATCCCACATGAAAAAGGTGAAGCTTGAGTTTTTAGTTGTGGAGTCCGATCCAATATATACAACAGTTTTACACAGTGTTAACAACTTCTCTAGCGAGCTTGAAAGTTAATCCCACATGAAAAAGGTGAAGCTTGAGTTTTTAGTTGTGGAGTCCGACCCAATATATACAACTCAGTTTTACACAGTGTTAACAACTTCTCTAACGAGTTTCGCCGAGTTGAGGAAAATCGAGCAACTCTAGCTCGTTGGAAACTTCATCAAAAGGATTGTTCTATCGTGCATCAGTAGTTTCACAAATATGAAGGAGCTAGGGCTCAAGTACAACTTGTTCTCACCGAATCAGGTACCGAGCGAGCTTGGCGATCTTGTGAATCTCAAGATTCTCTAGCTCGCTAGCTGCAACCTCGTTCAAATTCTTCCTAGCCCGACTCTAGGATATGTGCTGTGGTTTTAACAAATTTTTGATGAATAATTGACAATGCGTGAATTAAAATTAGTTTGGGTCTCGCAAGAAATAATTTTATAGTTAGGTATACCTATACGAAAATGATGTATAATATTTGATTGAGAAAATTACAATAAAAATTGCCGTTCCATCATAAAAATAAAATAAAAATTGCCGTGAACTTTTTAAATTTTACAAACAATGGACGTGAACTTTTTTTTTGCAAAAGATGGTTAGGAACTTACAATTTTTTGTAATACATGTACATTCGTCAAAAACAATGAAAATACTTTTCAATTTATTATTTTATAAAAAAAATAATGATTTTCAACTCAAGTTAAATCTGAATTCTCATGAAAAGACATCAGTGCAATGCGAGAGAATAAAAAAACGGACAAACTCAAGTTGAAAATTATAATTTTTAATTTAATTGAAAGACATTATCGTTATTTACAAAAAAAACATCAGTAAATTCATCACCATCCTTTTTTAGAAACAAAACATCGCATCCACTTGTTTTGCAAAATTTTAAAACGACAGCTCCTTGCAATTTACCCTATACGATTTAATTGGCAGGGCATTTTAAAACTATAATGCAAAAAACACGTGCTCCGAAAAAAGCAATAAATAAATTTCCAACTTTATTAAAAGTAGCCACCTAAGCGTCAAGTCAAGAGTCAACTCAACACCAAGAGCAGGGAAAGCAACTTTCACATGTTCCTCAAACACACAAAAAACATCCTCACCCCTTCACAGTAAGAACCATTTCCGAAATCAGGCCACATAGCTTTCTCACAAATAAATTAGCCGATTTCAAGGAATCGAGATCGATCAGCCAAACATGTCCCCGTCGGATTCGCAGGACGCCAGGGGAACCGACCGCCGGAGAGCCGGCAAGGAACCGGAGAGATCCAATTTTGCTCAGACTTGCTCTCTTTTGAGCCAGTTTTTGAAGGAAAGAGGAGCTATCGGCGTGACCAATAAGCTTGAAGCCGCTAATAAAGGTAATTTTAATTTTTCTAATATTTTATAGTCATGTATTGATCAGGATTTTTATTTTAAAAATAATAATTATACTTTTACCATCAACCTCGCAGCAATATCTGACGCGTCCATGGCGGCGGCTCCGGCGACGACGATGAACTTGTTACCAAACATGGCGAAATCAACCGACGCAGCTCCGGTGACGAAGACGACGAACCTGTTTCCAAACACTCCGGATCTAAACGCAGAGGCGTCCTCAACGCCCGACCTGAAATCCATGGATTTCCTTGGAAAGCTTGCTGCTCCATCCATGGAGGACCCTGTTGGTAAAATTGAGTTCAGGTTCGTTTCTGTACTTCTCGATATTTACGAGCATGCCATTGACGCTTGTGAATTTACGCGAGGGCAAAATAAATCTTACCTCCCTCGTAGTATAAGCGATTTTCACTTAGCTCCCTCGTTTCACTAATGCACATTGACAGGTCTCCAAAATTTACCAATTTCTAACGGAAGCCAAACGGTGTTAGTTTTTAGTCAAAATGACAAAAATGCCCATGTATTAAAAAAAATTTTAAAAAAACATTTTCTTAAAACATATTTTCTATAAAATAAATAATAAAAACTGATTCTAATATTATTTTTAAAAAATATTAAAAATGAAAAAACGGTTTTTAAACATCGTTTTTTATGTTTTATAATTTTATTTTTTTAAAAAATAATATTTTTAATACTAAAATCAGTTTGTTATTATTATATAAAAAATATATGTTTTAAGAAAATGTTTTTTTAATTTTTGTAATACATGGTCATTTTCGTCATTTTGACCACAAACTAACACCGTTTGACTTCTGTGAGAAATTGATAAACTTTGGAGACCTGTCAGAATGCATTAGTGAAATGAGGGAGCTAAGTGAAAATTGCTTATACTACAAGAGAGTTAAATGACATTTTACCTTTCCTGAAATAGTTTTATGGGTATATGTGGTAAAAAATGTGTAATAATCTAGTACCGGTGAGGGTATAAAAGGAAAGAAAATAGCATTTTTAATTTATTCTTATTGTGCATGTGTGAAAAAAATGTTTTGTTTTGAAAAGAAAGAAAGAAAAGTTATTGGTGGATGTCCTTGTCTTTCCGTTAATTGCACGTCAAGACTTTCTTCAATTGTTAATTCAGCATCATACTGTTTGCTACCAGGTCGAGTGCTAATGTTAATAATTAATCAATAATAAGATTGTCAACTCTTTCTATAATGGAGTTGCAGCGAGAGTGATTTATTGTGTACAAACACGTGTAACTAACATTGTACCTAAATGCATGTGCAAATCGAAATCAAACTTTAATATCATATTAAAACACGATAAGTTGTACATAGACTCCAAATACAGTGGTCATAAAATCATATTTTCTCGATATGGTTTAATTTACCAGTGTTTTGGCAACGTTTAGGAAACCAGCTGAGGTACATCAAGCAACGGAACAAATGACCATATTCTATGGGGGAAAAGTGATAGTGTACAATGATTTTCCGGCAGACAAAGCCAAGGACATAATAAGTGAAGCCAAGAAGTACGCTAATTCATATTGTGTATCTCGCACACCTCGCGTCGACAAAATCAAATTCAGCTCGGCTATTGTTACCGAATCGAGCATTGCTGGAATGAAAGAGCCTGCCAGGAAGGGAAATGGTTCCGGTAATTATAATTTTAATTCAACGTTTGTAGCATAGATTTCATGCATTTTCTGATTAAGTCTTCCTCGTGTTTTGTATAGATCTGCCGATCCCAATTGCGACCAGGTCTTCTCTTCACCGGTTCTTTTCAAAGAGGAAAGATAGGTAAATGAGCTATGTAGTCTTGTGTTATGTTTGTTGTGAATCTTAAGGATTTTACACGTGCAGAGTAGGTACGAGGTTAGAAAATATTTTGAGTGAGATTCATGACCTACTAGATAAATAATGACTGTGACTTCTATGTAAACTTTTAGCTATGATAAGTGTTAACATGGTATCAAATATTGGTTAATCTCTTCCTAAATCCGACTATCCACCATTTTTAGGCTAAATGCTCATGATTATCGTGCAAGATGTCACGGAATGTGAGTTTTTTTAGTTCAGTCCCTACGTGAGAGGGTGAATGTGTGTCTCTTATTACACAATTCGAGCTTTTAGGCTGGTCAAAATTTACCATGATACATAATTTGATCAATTTCCACCTACAACTTTTATGTCATTTTCTTTCCGGTTAAAGACTCGTGGTTTTCATGTAGAGTCTCATCATATATAGTAAGTTCTCTTAATCCGAATTGCCCGTGACAAGGGGAAGATATGTTTCATCGTTCAGTTAGGATTTTTGGATGAGTTGGAAAATAATAGTTTTCTTGTACGGTTTGCGTGGATAACTAGATGAACATCTTAAGGGCTCAACACATCAATTCGATATTTTAAATGAGTCAGGCATAAATACATTTTTAAAACCGTTTGTGTGGATAAATAGCTAAACATGACATTATTTTGTTGACATTCTTGTTCAGGGTAGCGGCGAAAGCGCCGTATCAGGTGAACGAACGATCCAACTCGCCTCCCCCAGAGGCCAGTCGGAGCAGCAATCCGTGGCCGGACGTTGAAATATTGGAAGGTCAATCCTCGAAACAACATATTGACCTGAATTTGTAGTGTGACTGCAACATCTCAATTCACACACCATAGACTTAGAGCTGATGCACGCTATCCAATTTAAGACCTAATTAACTATATTATTGTTACTTGTTATTGTTAGGGTCACACACTTCTCACTTCTCATTTCTACATGCTTTGTGTGATAAGGTTGTAACCTTTATTTTTCTCTCAAGTAATTCAATTTTTTTTAAAGCCTAATTAACCCTTATCGTGTGTATAATTAGTACAGTACTAGTAGTTTAATGTGATTATTGCATAGAATAAATTCAATATATATCTCACATAGTATACAAAAATATGTAGAGACGACCCCATGCTCATGAAAGAACATAACTTGTAAGAATCATTAATGTGATAATGTCTTGCTTCATTATAACATAATCAAACTCAAATCTTGATACAAAATTGTAAATAAAACTTGATGTTTCTGATTTGATTATAACTGAACAAGGGAGGATATTTCAAATACTGGAACAAGATTCAAGATCTTCAACAGAAAATCATAGCCGATGTCTTGCATCTAAAATATATGGTTGGTTAAAATATATTTTTAAATATATCCGACTGGTTGGAGACAGACCTTCCCACTCCTAAAGTTGTGTCTGATAAACAAATGCAAGAATAATATAATTTCGTGTTGATGATATCTTGAACAAAAAGTGCAAATTTGAGAAGCTACAGAAATAAACTCTCTTTTTTTTTAAAAGGTAAATATTTAATGAAGAGGAGTTTGAGGACATAAAAAGCATGGTTTTGAACTTGGAGCTCATAGTAAAGTGTAAATTCATCAATCAAGTGTACAAATAATGAGAAGAGATCACTCATTTTCCAATCCAGCAATATATTTGTCATAGAACTTGCCTGCTTGCTCAAGATCTCCAAGCTCTGTGTAACAATCAGCTATGGCTCCGTAAGCCTCCGTGTTTCCAGAGTTCTCTCCTGCCCGTTCGGAAATGGCCAGAACCATGGTGTGGTACTTGATGGCTTCCCGGAACTTACTTTGCCTCTGCAGCGAGGCTCCTGAATGATGGAAACCCATATCATAAACAAGCAGTGAGTTATCGTTTATTGGCAAGCAATGAAGAAATGCAAATCCATATCAGAAACAAGCAGCGAGTTCTTGTTACTGGTTAGAAAGGTGATATGCAAATCTATATCAGAAACAAGAAGTGAGTTATCGTTATTGGTAAGCAAGATGGGATCGTGAAGAAACATAAATGTTATGGAAACGAAACAAGCCAGTATAATTAGTTTATAGATGAAAGAAAAAGGATTGCATGTGTATGGATTTACCAGCGTTTGCTTGTTCAAGTGGTCAAACACTTGAACTTGTGGCCACTAGATCGGGGTTTGAGTCACGACAGCAGTACTAATAAAATCTTAACCTCCGAAAAAGAAGAATACATGTGGATTTTATATTTCAAGGTTTGATATGCAATGTTCTCACCGACATTCTTTTTACTTGCCTTGTTTATCTTTGCACGAACCATAAAATTGGGGAAGAAAACAAACCTAAGCCTCTTGCAGCCTTTTTTTCCTCTACCGGATCCGCTAAGCTCTGAGCAACCTCAAGTGCAGCTTTGAACTCCATGAAAGCTTTCTCCGGATCTTGATTCCTCAAAAAGTTCTTTCCTGCTTTCAATCGAGAAATCAACTCATGCTTCTTTGGATCAACGATGACTTCACTCTCTGATATCCTGCCAGCAACAGGAGCATAACTCAAGGCCGGAGCGTAAGACTCAATCTTAGCTTGCCTCCTTAGAGCTGCATTGATCTGGCGCAGCTGCTCATTCAGTCGGGCTAACTCCCCCTTTCTTTGCCGTGCAAGCAAACCTATCATAAATGAACTGGATGATGTACCAAAACACGGCTTTTAATTTATAACTTCTTAGGCATGCCAATGATGACACCATTTGAGAGAATGTTCTAAGTAATTCACACTCACTCAAACCTTCCACAGTAATTGCATTAATCAGTAAACTGAGTGATTCCTTACCTCCAACTGTGGCCCCTACAAGGGATACGAAGAGCAGTACAGGCATGTTAAAAGAGGAGTTACCAGCCTCACATGTTTCTGCCAAAGCTCCAAGCGGGGCGGTCAAGAGAAATGCGTTAGTTGCAAGGAATGTCATTGCCGGATATCTCAACGATACACTTCCCTGCTGATGAAATAATTCTACATTAGAGGACATGATCTGATCAGAGAATTTATCGTCAATAATCCCATACTGAAAGAGCACCATATTTGCCCACAATCCACATTCATGTTCCTTGAATTTCCACCATTTCTATTGAACATTCTACTTCAAGGATGTGATTCACAGTGAAACTAAGATAAACCCACAAAGTTGGATGGAAGAAAATAATTTAATACGACAAGAAAATGTAACAAGAACAACAATCTTCATTCATCTGATGTGAGTCTCATGACAAAAACTGAAGTCTAAAATCACCAGAACATTTTTATTTCAGAAGCAGCGAAACAAAACTGCATAAGCTACCACAGGGACTCACCATCATACCTGATGAACGGGTAACTGGTCAGCAAGCTTGCCATAGAGCGATGCCAACTGATTGAGGGCACAGTTTCCTTGTAAGTTCCGGAAATCATTGACACCACAATGCAAAAATATGGTGGATGGCAAGCTATGGTCAACGCCGAATTGCCCACAGCCAAACTTCTGCTTCTTAAATGGAAGAGAATCTTCCTTTCCTGTTCCAATCACTGTATTCAAATCCAAATTCCGCACATATATTCCAATGCCACTCATATTGTA
This sequence comes from Geranium brycei, assembly GCA_036897365.1. NCBI lineage: Eukaryota > Viridiplantae > Streptophyta > Magnoliopsida > Geraniales > Geraniaceae > Geranium > Geranium brycei. The sequence goes on along the minus strand of JAYMTP010000419.1, from coordinate 24,494 downwards.
ACAAGCTACAATAGCAACCCAACAATTATTTCAAACCCAAAGCCATCTCAGAACAAAAACATCTCATGGATCATGAAATGTAACATACTCACATAGTTACATGCCCTTAACAATTGAATTTTATCCCCTCATTTGAGTCTTATCCATTCATTTCTAATCCCAGAGTAAGGAATGAAAAATAAAAGTATGAGTTCAAAAGCTCAGGTACACAACTTTGAGCAAACATGATTGGCATGAACACATGATTTGGGTATACAATCTTGTTTAGAAGCACACATTCCCAGCCCACCTACTGAAAATAAGCTTAATTCCACTTTACCAACCCGTTTGGTTTCCGAGAAACCAAAAGGGAAATGAAAGAACAGAAAAGAAAATCCTGGGTTTCATAGCTAACATCAATGCATTGCAGCTTCAACACAAAAATGGGCATTAAAACTTGTGAGCAGTAACAAATATTTATGGACATTTGAGCATTTCGAGAAAAAAAAATAGCGGGTTGACGGAGTTGAGCAATTTTCCGGAAAACCCACCGGAATGAGGAGATCGCGGCCGGTTCGGACGGCTGAGGAAGGACGAGCAACGTACCACCACCGCCATTTTTGCTTCTTCGGATAAAGCTTGGTGCTGCACTGTGCTTTTTCAATGGACTCTCTCTGTAATAAAGATGGGCTGCGATAGAATTCTACATTCACCCTTGGTTTTCTTGTAAAATTACACTTAATGCCACTGTGTTATATCTTTACTCAATCATTTTTAGTTAGCAAATGGACCTCAAGGCCCACGATCCATCTCTTTCAGGCCTACTTTGGGCCTCATTATGGGCCTGTAATTCTGTTAGCAGCCCAAACAGAGGAGTTAAAACGACGCCGTGTGGTGCCCGACGGCCGAGGATGAAACGGAGGTGGTTGCTAGAAGAATTTGTGCTTCGCCAAAACCCAAACCTCAGCGACTGCTGAGAGCTTCCCGCGCTAAACCCTCGATACGGTTCTAGGGTTTAAGCTCCGGCGACCGCGGAGCCACCGGAATTTCTAGGGTTTCTGTGGCGGCGATCGGGAGCTCTCAAACGAAGTCGTTTTCAGCGGTGATGGACGTCGAAATGGAGACTTCTCCGAGCTACTTCGATCCCAGAGACCTCACCAGCAGGGAGCAATTTCGACGATACGGGTACGACCCGGTTCCTGGTTTGATTTCAGCAATATATTTTTTCTTCTAATTCCTCGATGTGGATTTTCTTCTTGCCCATATTGAAGTCAAATTGAAAAGGAGATTTTACAATTCTATAGTTAGGTATTGGAATCGTTAATAAGTTTCTAAAGCAAAATTCATCAATTAAGATTGAATGTGGGAAGATAGAGGCAGTTGGAGCTTTTTAGTTTGTGGGTTTGGGTGCATTTTGTTGTACTTTGAGTAGTATTTTGCAGTGAATTATTGCACCATAACAGTATAAGATTTGGGTTAGTAGATGGTGCTTTCTCTTAGAAGTGTGCCTATAGCAGTGAAAAATGTGGGTCATCAGTGTTTTATCTCTTATGGTGTATCTGGGTAATTGTCCTGATAGAACCCACTTTGTAGATTTCCCTTGTTGTGCATAGTGAAGGAGCAAGTTTTTGGGATAACGACACTCAACATCTTATGTTCATTTCATAGTTTTTTATGGTATAGTATGGGTTATTCCTAAGTCATGAGATAGGTTAAAAGAGAGACAATACATGGTCAGACGAGGTGGGATATGATTTGGATAAAACTTTTTAAACAAAAGTTGGAGTTTTTCCTATTGAAGTTAAACTCAGAGGAAACCAAAGTAGATGGTTAGGACATATGCAAGATAGAGATGGCTAGTATCCTTGTGCAAAAGGAGATGGAATTCAATTGGGTTTGGGTAAAATAAAAAGACTAGGGGAAGATGAAAGTTAATGTGGAAATTTTAGTCAAAGAAAGATACGAAACTGCATGTTATGACAAATACTATTCTTTGTAATAGGAGTTAGTGGAGAGTTTTTGTTCTTCAAGAAAAGGGTTCCTTAGTGAACTCTAATGTTGATTGGTATGAGCCTAAGTCATTGTTGTTAGGACTTAAGTGACTAAATTGTGCGTGAATATTATTGCTTTACACTTACAGGAAGAGGTACTCAGCTTCAAGCACGTCACCTCACCAAGAAGGTTCAGTTTCAGAGTTCAGTAAAGCTAGGCTTTTGTATGACGGGCCAAATATTCACAGCCCAACTAATGCTGCACTGCTTCTTGAGAACATCAAACAAGAGGTTGGCAGCATAGATTCTGATCATTTTGTTGGTACACCTGCAAGGACTCCGTATTCTTTTAAAAGGAGATCTTCCGTTGACAGTCATGGAATCTCTGAGGCAGATGCTTGCAGTGATTCAGTTCGTCAACATGGAGGTTATTCACTAAAATCTTTCAAGCATGAAGATGACTTAATGACAGATGCTGGAGAGACGCCATTTGCATTTTTCAAAGACTTTGCATCTCTACTTGATTCTGCCCTTCAAGGTACTTGAAATTTCAAAGTATATCATCTCAAAGTACGTAAAGTTTTGTACTTGAAGTGGGGAAGTGTTTCTGTTATGCATATTATCAACAAATACCAATCATATGAAAGAAACATATCATGTGATCGGGATTGGGGTGATTAATAATAAGTTGATCAAATGTTATGTTTTTAGAAAGAAAAAAGTAGTTTAAGGGGTTTAACTATCCTTTTATTCGGTGGTCAGATAACATTTGACACCATATATTCTTGTGTGAATTTAGATTTAATAGCTTTGAAGGCCCATATATTAAGATATAGTCCTATTTTTACCTGTCCTCTTCCCTCATAGGCCTGATACCTCATTTTTACTGTCCAAATTCAACCAGTTCATTCTATCTGTGGTTGATGCTGTTTTGCAGGGTTGATGCCTATTCCTGATCTGATATTAGAATTTGAGAGGTGTTGCCGACGTGTTTCAGAGTCAATTAGGTTTGTCTCAAACTATATCTAAGATTGCTACAATGGCAGTGGTCCTGTTGTAGCAAAGTTGGGTTTCTTGACCTTACTGTGATGTTCTTTTGATCCTTTTATATCAGTGTTTTGTTCATAATTATTTATCTGATTTTATGGAATGCTTATTCATGTTCTTTATTCGTTTTCTCTTACACGAGGATATCATTGTGTTACAACACCATTTGGTTACTTTTTTTTGTATTACTTATTCAGGTACGAGTCCAATGTACGCCATCGGGTCGTAGAGGACAAATTGATGAGGCAGAAGGCTCAGTTCCTGCTTGACGAGGCGGCTTCCTGGTCTCTTCTATGGTTTCTTTATGGAAAAGGAAATATATCTCTAACCTCTAATAGTTATTTTGCTCCAATCAATGCCTTATATATCAGTGCTATTAATTGTGAAAGCATATATTAGTGTTCCTATCTCTCCCCTAAAATTTCTATATGAAAGATCTGATTATACTCTGCATTCTTAAATTTAACACCAATTTTTTTCAAACCTACGACGTACAACTGTTTTCTGAAGTATGTCATATGTTTGCACATGATGATTATGCAATACAACTTTCTTACCGACCTCACATTTCTGTTAGATTAGGTTTATCATCTTTTATCCTTCTGTTAGAAAATGTGTAATCTTTACTGTACTACTATTAGATAGGCTTGAGGTGTAAGATTGTTTATGATCGGTGATTTCATTTATTTGAATATAGTTTATGTGACTCCTGCCCTAGTGAACTTTGGGCTTTATTTAACAATTTATTCAATTCCAATCATATTACAGTGAATGAAGAACTTCCTGAAGAACTAATGCTGGTATGTACCTTTTATGCTCTTGGTATATAGTAATGAAAACAGCTTTTATTTTAATGCTTATTTTCACTATTTATAGAGTTTATTCCATATAATAATATTGAATGCTGCAGTGCCCTTCAACATCACATTTGGATGCTTGCCAATTTGTTGCATCCGACCATACAGGGCAGTTATGCCTCCGAATTGTTCAATGGCTTGAAGGTTTGGCTTCCAAAGCCCTTGATTTGGAGAGCAAGGTGATCTGTCTATTTCCGTTTCTAGTTTTTGCTAATGTTATTGTGTTCTGGGTGTTATTGTCTTCTGTATTTGCACATTCATATGGATCATAATAATAGGTAAATTACATATAATCCATACACCTGTTTTGGAAAATATGTTGGTAAGAGAATTTGTTCTATGCTTATCAGAGCATCTTGGCATTTTATCTTAATCATTTAACTTGGGCAACATTTTGTAAGATTAGCATATGCATAGAAAGGAGACTTAGAATTTCTTTTCCTCTTCTTCTGAATGCAAGTTAATTTTTGTCAGTTGGATAAATAGAGGTGGCCCTTGAACCTTTTGGATTTTGGCATCAGATATGCTCAAAGAACTTATTTTCATCCGAAACTGAATTATATATATATGTATAATTGTTGCAGGTGCGAGGAACTCATGTTGGTACTTATCTCCCAAAATCCGGGATTTGGCACCATACACAACGTTTTCTGAAAAAAGGGGCCTCAGATAGTAACACCATCCATCATTTAGATTTTGATGCCCCGACACGTGAGCATGCTCAACAGCTGCCTGACGACAAAGTAATTCTTACATAACTGTCACATATCTATTAAGCTCATTTAAAATTTGCACAACCATATCCCTGTGCAATAGCAATAGCAGTTGTGGTTATGTTCTGATTCACTTCTCAATCTGTAAGATCAAGATTGGAATATGAAAATAAATATTATGAGTTTTAGGTGTCTAATTTGTATTTAATTGTACGGGTAAGAAGAAGAGGTGCTTCACTTTTCCTAATCTCTTATCATCACCCGTTTCACTCTTTAATCTTCTGGTATAGGACACAAGTTCTTATCTTCATGAACCATCCGAACACTCTGCAGCAAGAACATTTCTGAAACTTCAATAAGTTTTAATATCTCAAATTTACTTACCTCCAAATGTATTGGTAGAATTTTGAATTCAAGTAAAATTTGCCACTTGCCTCATCTCTCTCTCTCTCTCTCTCTCTGGGAAGTGGTGGCAATAATTTCTTATCTCAACAGAAACAAGATGAATCTCTTCTAGAGGATGTATGGACTCTATTACGGGCTGGAAGGTTGGAAGAGGCATGTGATCTTTGTCGAGCTGCTGGACAGGTGCGCAAGAAGTTATAGTAAAGTTATGAGTCCCTGAAATGTAAGTTTTATTTTCTCTGGCCTTATCCATACTTCCATTGTGCAGCCATGGAGAGCTGCGACTTTATGCCCTTTTGGAGGGTTGGATATGTTTCCTTCTGTTGAAACATTGGTAAAGAACGGAAAGAATAGAACTCTGCAAGCCATTGAACTGGAAAGTGGCGTTGGTCACCAATGGCGTCTTTGGAAATGGGCTTCTTTTTGTGCATCAGAGGTAGGGTTGAAACTATCTGTTTCTTTTTCTTGCATTTTCTGTTTGTCATTTATATGACCTCTTCTCTGCTTATTACCACTCAAAGTGGGTGTATTATGTCATGCATTTTTAGGAACTAACAAATTCTTTCTGTTTTTGTTTTGAAGAAAATTGCAGAGCTCGATGGAGGGAAATATGAAGCTGCTGTATATGCAGCCCAATGTAGCAACTTAAAGCGCATGCTAACAGTCTGTACAGACTGGGAGGTATGTTCCCTTAATAGATGTCATATGCATAGGTTGACCTTTATAGTACTTATATATGTTAGGGTTAACATCATTGGGCATAAGACATATTTTCCCTATGGAGTTCCTTTTTACCAAAACTTCTGATAATTTCAATCATTTTCACTTCAAATAATTTTCTCAGCCATACACAACATTCATTTGAAAAATGTATTGAACCTAATGGTTTTCTCTATAAACCATGATGCATATAGTATTATTTGGAGAAGAAGAATAGTTGTTGTAGTTGCCTCCACAGTATGGTGTTGTTGAGGTCACTTGCGCCAGAGTATCAGTAGCTATACACAATTCTTCTAACCAACGCCTTTGAGCTTTTAAATTTCATCTCTTGCTATGCGCGTTGAAACTTTCATCATTGACTTGTTAATTCTAATTTGGTTGCTTGAAACAAATATCAACGATGCCATTTTCTTCCTAGGATACTGTTATCTGTCAAACACATGAAATTTGTTACTTTGATTCCTAACACATAAATTATTGCAGTCAGCATGCTGGGCAATGGCCAAATCATGGCTTGATATCCAGGTGGATTTAGAATTGGCGAGCTTGCAGCCAGAGAAAATGGATCAAATTAGAAGTTCTGGGGATGCTATTGAGATAAGCCCCGGACAAAGTAATGGTTCTGGTAAGCCATCGACTGGACCAGAAAATTGGCCACTGCAAGTCTTGAATCAGCAACCACGACAACTTTCTGCTCTTCTTCAGAAGCTTCATTCAGGGTATATTTACACTGAAGGTTTATGGAAATTATTTTCTTTATCTGTGGTATATGTCATCTGTACCTAATTCTCCACCAGTGGTTTAGTATATGACATCTTTATTTTTGTGCTTGATTTAGTGAAATGGTACATGAAGCTATTGCTCGAAGTTGCAAGGAGCAGCAACGGCAAATTGAGGTTTATATTTAAAAAACAAAAGACTTTAACTTGGCTATGAGATTTGTTTTGTTTATTATGCTCAAGTTCTAGTTCTTTGCTTGTATTATTTGTTGCTATTTTCTTACCAGCTATTTCCTTGCAGATGCATCTTATGTTAGGAAATATACCATATGTGTTGGACATTATATGGTCGTGGATAGCCCCTACAGAAGATGATCAAAATGACTTCAGGTAATGTCAGTAGTGAGGGCCAGATGTTTGAATCCAGAGACAAACCATAGGGTTGCTATAGTTCATAGATGTTCATTAATCTGAAGCTCTATTATACAATTCCCTTCCCCGAGGAAAACACAAAAGGCCACCTATCTATTTAGAAAATGGTGACATTTAAAGCGGTAGAACTGTTTGAAAGCGAAACATATAAAGTGCAATATGATTTAGGATTGTGCTGCCCGTGACATGATTTTCCTATGTGTAGTGCTTAGCTACGCACATCAGATAACATATTGAAAAATGAAAGTATACTGAAGAATTTCTAGATATATGGCCATTTAGAATCTCTGCTAAACATTGTGCATTTTTTGTCATGTCAGGCCTCATGGTGATCCTCAAATGATTCGGTTTGGTGCACATCTAGTGCTTGTGCTCAGATGTTTACTTGCTGATGAAATGAAGGATGTCTTCAGGGAGAAACTAATGACTGTTGGTGATTTTATTCTACACATGTACGTCATTTCAAGTTCTGGTACTTAATCTGTTGAATTACTTGATACAACATGCATGGAATCTTTTTATGAGTTCATTTGTTGTGAAGATTGGTTAGTTTTTCATTATTTCTGTAAATTCAACTATTGATGAGTTCTGTGATTTCTGCACTAGTTGCTCGGCTGTTACTTTATCTAATTGGAAAGCTTGTTTTAGGTATGCAATGTTTTTATTCTCAAAGCAACATGAGGAGTTGGTTGGGGTTTATGCATCTCAACTTGCTGGTCACCGTTGCATTGATCTCTTTGTGCACATGATGGAATTAAGGTTAAACAGCAGGTACATGACTCCTCACTCAAATCGCCATGGTTTTCTTTCATAATTGTTGTATTAATTATTTGCCACATAAACCAATTTGCAGTATTGATACATGTCAGAATGAATTGAAAATCACTCACTATTAGTATTAACTTAGAATAGTTTCTCATTATTATGTTGAAGCCAGTTTTCTGTGTCGTTGGAAGTTGATTATATTGTTGCATCAAGTGTCTCTGTTGGTATTCTTTTGCTACTTTATACCAAAGTCATGCTGATTATATATTTTTCTTCCCAACGACAGCGTGCATGTCAAATACAAGATTTTCCTTTCTGCTATTGAGTACTTGCCCTTTTCTCCTGTGGATGATTCAAAAGGCAGTTTTGAAGAAATTATTGAGAGGTAGTTACTTTCTGAGGCATGGTTTTGTATTTCTGTGCATGAAGTAATGCAGAATTATTTGAAATCAAATAATCAATTACTATCTACTTGATCAGGGTTCTGACAAGATCCCGTGAAGTCAAACCGTGTAAATACGACAAATCATCAGATGTTACAGAGCAGCATCGGATGCAGAGTCTTCAAAAAGCTACAGCTATTCAATGGCTCTGCTTTACTCCTCCTTCCACAATTACTGATGCTGAAGCTGTTAGCTATAAGCTTCTTCTGCAAGCATTGTTACATAGGTAATTTTCCTTATATTTTTGGATTTATATTTTATTCTCACAAACTCACTGTTTATGAATGGTATCCAGAAATTAACCTTTGGTTTTTCTATAGCAATATACTGTTTAGAGAATTTGCTCTGATTTCCATGTGGAGAGTGCCAGAAATGCCCATTGGTGCACATACATTGCTAAGTTATTTAGCTGAGCCTTTGAAGCAGCTTTCAGAATCCTCAAATTCTGAAGATTACGTGTCTGAGAATCTAAAGGAATTCGAAGATTGGGTACACTTTAGTCTTAATATTTCTTTATTTTCTATTTCTGTTATTATCAACTCTTTCCATGACTTTTACATTCTAACACTGTTTTTAATTAAATAGAGAGAGTATTATTCTTGTGATGCAACCTACCGTAAATGGCTAAAAGTTGAATTAGAGAATGCAGAGGTTTCTCACGTTGACCTCTCATTGGAAGAGAAAGAAAAAGCTATTGCAGCAGCCAATGAAACACTGGATTTGTCTCTATCATTACTACTGAGTAAGCTTTGGACTCTCTCTCTCTGGGATTTGAGCCTCAATTCGTAACTCTTATAAATTGTACATGTTAGTAAAATGAACGGATTAAATTTTCCATTTTTCCCAAATCAAGTCATAGCTAAAAATATAATTGATTTAGCTTCTTTCTGCAGGAAACGAAAATCCTTGGATGGCTTCAGGTGAAGATCTGGCATATGAATCAGGGGAGCCAGTATTCCTCGAATTGCATGTCAGTGCAGTGCTCTGCATGCCTTCTGGGGAATGTATATGCCCAGATGCCTCAATGTGTGCTGCACTAATGAGTGCGCTTTACTCTTCAGTGAGTGAGGAAATTGTGCTAGATCGCCAATTAATGGTATGCCTCCTTTTTATCATAGCGTAGGTCCATAACTAAGCTGGCTTTATCATAACAGATGTTGTGTTTCTTTAAGGCCGTGGTTCATTTTAAAGGGTTAACACACTCAATTAACAAACAGAAGTATGGTGGATGATGATGTACTTCACTGGTTAGATTTATTCCTCCATTACATATCCATATGCCGATGTTTTGAAATGTATGGCAGGTGAATGTTGCCATATCATCAAGAGACAGTTACTGCATCGATGTTGTGCTGCGCTGCTTGGCAGTGGAGGGTGATGGACTTGGGCTGCACAAAGTCAACGACGGTGGAATTCTTGCTAATGTGATGGCAGCGGGCTTCAAAGGTAGTGTAAAAGATATGGAATCTGCCTTTCTTTATTAGATTCCTCTTATCTTCTCCATGTGATAATGCTACCAACTAGAACCATGATCTGAATTGGCCTTTTCAGTGCTATGATTCCATGTTTGATTATGAATACCGCATCGATGGTTAAGGATGCCATGTACCAGTAACATACTGATGTTTTAGTCAAGATGTTGCGAAATACTGCCTCTGCCTGTTGTTGTATAATAGCTGCTTAACTAGTTCTGTCATATTGCATCATTGCGCTTAGAGAAGTATCCATATAGATATAACCCATCTCCAGTGGGAAAATGTGCAATTAAATGCCTGAATAATCCAAACTGACCAATCACTAATGCAGGCGAGCTTGCTCGATTTCAATCTGGAGTGACTATGGAGATCTCCAAGTTAGATGCTTGGTACTCAACCAAAGACGGGTCTTTGGAAGACCCAGCTGTATACATTGTGAGGGGTCTTTGTCGTAGGTGCTGTCTTCCAGAAATCATTCTCCGTTGCATGCAGGTAATTTCTTTAGCATTAAAAACTAAAAAGTCGTTAGATGTCATGCCATCATCAAGTTTATTCGTCCAGCTTTATGAATTCCTCCCCATTGATATGTAGGTTTGTGCATCACTCGCGGAGGCGGGCAAACCTCCCAAATGCCACGATGATTTGATCGAATTAGTTGCTAGCTCCGAAACTGGGTTTCTCCACTTGTTCAGTCAGCACCAGTTGCAGGTAATTAAACCACCTCGTATTAACGAGCCGAAACTGGTAGGGTCGTGCTTACATTTTCATGCTCTCTTGTTCAGGAATTTCTATTGTTTGAGAGGGAGTACTCGACATGCAAAATGGAGCATCAGGAGGAACTTTCTTGATCAGTTGGAGTCGGAGAGGAACAGTGTGTGTGTGTACCTACTGATTTTGTTCAATTATCCATCAAAATATTTTCCTTTCTAGTCCACACTGTTTTCTTGACAATCAATAGCTTTTGAAAATTGAAGGATCCGAGTTTTGTCAATGATCATTTAAAAACTATTTTTAAAATTTAAAATGATTTACTTGTCAAAGTCAACATAAATTTATCGTGAATGAATGATAATTGAAAGTGTTATAAGAAGTTAAGAACAAATGGTAATGGCCTAACATATTTGTAGAAGCACATGACATGGATTGGTATCGATTATGGGAGTTTTGACTTTATTGTCCAAAATGTGAAGAAAGACCAACCAGAAAAGGAGGGCTATAATCGGACGTCAGTTGGTTGAACCAATCAGCGATGACGTAGCCTTATCGGCCCTCCCTCTCTGACACCACCCCACTCACGTGCTTTCCCACCGGCACCTGTCGGTTACCGGTTTCCATAAACATCGGTAACTTCACCCACCCAACGGTCACTTACTTCCCAAGTAGAGGTTTGTTTGGCGGATCTAGTAGTATTCGTTTGAGTAGACGCACACGTATGTGGATGAATATGAATTGGTTACTACTAGACTAGAACAACACAAGTACTGGTCCTGTCCTCAAAATCGCCAAACAGACGTCAACGCCTTCACTTCCATGGGGATGTCCATTGTGCGTAAAGACTGATATACCCTTCCGCAAATATTTCTTTTTTTTAAAAAAATATCGTTTTCGTGGGAGTGTGTTTAGGAGCATATTATGCCGGAGAGTTGCGAAAAGAGAAAGAGGGGTTCAGTCTGTAATTTCGACGAAGAATCGTGCCGATTTCTGGATATTTAAAAAAAAGGAAAAAAAGAAAGCCGGCAGATTTATGACGTCACGCCCGTCCGGGGAGGTTCAGCCCAATGAGAAGCGTCCACGTCGAATGGTTCACCATTCCCACGTGTCACCGACGCCGTGACCCTTCCCCTCGGTAATTTCCGTCAAACCGATGGTTACGATAACAGGGAGACTTCTCTTATTTCTATTATCCGGTCAACTTGAAACCCTAGAAAAAGCAGCCAGCCAACAAGCCACAGCCGAGCCACAGCCTCAAAACTCCTCTTTCTCTCTCTCTCTAAAAAAACTGAGTTCGTGAGCAGATCGGCGGCGACGAGAGCCCCATGGAAGACGACGAGGAGATCCAGTCCCAGCCGGCCTCTCCGGTGTCCGGATCTCCCCCTCACCCCAACGGCCGGATCACAGTGACGGTGGCGGCGGCCCCTCCGCCACCGCAGAGCAGCAGCAGCAACAACGTGCTGACCCTGGCGCTTCCGATCCAGCAGATCTTGCCGGCGGCGGGGCGGAGCGGCGGGGGGCGGGAGGACTGCTGGAGCGAGGAGGCGACGGCGGTGCTGATAGAGGCTTGGGGGGAGAGGTACATGGAGCTGAGCAGAGGGAACCTGAAGCAGAAGCACTGGAAGGAGGTGGCCGACATCGTCTGCTCCCGCTGCGACGACTACGGCAAGACCCCCAAGACCGACATTCAGTGCAAGAACAGGATCGACACCGTCAAGAAGAAGTACAAGCTCGAGCGCGCCAAGATGGCCTCCGGCGGTGCCCCCAGCAAGTGGCGCTTCTTCGACCGCCTCGACCACCTCATCGGCCCCTCCGCCACCAAAACCCCCAACCCAAACCCCCACAAGCCCGTCCCCATGGGGATTCCCGTCGGGATCGGGATCAGGTCCTCCTACCACCCCCCTCAGGGCCTCATGGTCCACAACCCTAACCCTAACCCTAACCCTAACCCTAACCCTACTTTCAAGCACAAGATGCACTCCCGCCGCAGGGACCCCTCCGATTCCGACTCCTCCAGGTCTCTCGACAACAATTCCCCCGACTCCACCGACAGCTTCCCGCCCCAGCCGCCCTACCTCAGCAAGAAGCCCCGGATTCAGGTCAATCTGAAACCCAACCCCAAGCCAGGCGCCAAGGGGGGGGTTGGGGACAAGAATTGGGGGAATTCGGTCAAGGAGCTGACGAGGGCCATACTCAAGTTCGGGGAGGTGTACGAGCAGGCCGAGAGCTCCAAGCTGCAGCAGATGGTGGAGATGGAGAAGCAGAGGATGAAGTTTGCCAAGGAGGTGGAGCTGCAGAGAATGCAGTTCTTCATGAAGACGCAGATGGAGATATCGCAGCTCAGGCATGGGAGGAGGGTTGGGAACAACAGTAATCACCATAGCAACATCAACAACAACAACAGTGATAGCAGTAACTAGGTTAGTAGTGTCTTGAGATCACAATCTATGTATTGGGTTTAATGGGAAGAAGGAATTGGAACAACAACAACAACAACATTTGTAATGGAACGAACAAGTGTATCCTTGTATTGCTATCTTTATCATTTATCACAACACCTTTTTAACTTTTGCACTCATTTATTTATGTGTTAGATTTAGATACTGATATGGATTGATCCAGCGCCCTTTCCCCGCTAATTTGGAACTAGTCATTTGTGTTTGTGAATGTCAATGTTAGATTGTGTTTAGCACGATTTCTACTTGCGGATTTAAGTTTGTAAGTGGATCGGGTTTAGCTTTATTTCGACGAATGTGACTGAATAAATTTGAAATTTCAGGCCAAGTGGGTCTTAACATGAAATTTCTTCAACCTCCGAACTAACGATCTATTTGTTATTATTGTTTCCACTTGCAAAATCGTTTTTAGTCATGAGTTTTTTGTATGTATATCTTTGATATGCACCTTCACGTGTAAAGTTATTTTAGATCGATTGAGTTTTAACATAATATTATATTATTATTAAGCCAATAGGCCAGAGCTTTCAAATTGATTGAGTTTCTTCGACTTGCACTCTTAAACCAACGATCTATTTTATGTACAAAATGGTTTTAGTGGCACTCTCGATCAATGCCAATAATCTATTTTATGCCAGAATGAAACGAAAAGTAAATTACTTAATTGGGCCAATTGAAGCCTACAATAAAGCCCTCTTGGCCCATCTACTTTCAAAATGATTAAATAGTACAAAAAAAGAAATTCTTTAATTCGGTTCCTTTCCACAACAAAAATTAAGTGCACCACTGCAGCGGACGGATTTTTCAAATTTTGCTGATAAAAGCCAATGCTTAAGCTATTCTCCAAATCAGAACCTTGAACAACAAGACCCTTGTTCAATGGCGATGAATCAGCAGCAATTGTTCAGAGAACGCAAATTTGAAGACGATGTAGAAGATGAAGGATCGGAGTCTGAATGCGATTCTGATGATTCGGATACTGATCCGAGTTTCACCATGGACGATACCTCAACCAAGTTCTCAGATCGCTCAGTCAAAAGGAAACCGAAAGCTTGGTTAGCGATTGATCTCGTAGAAATTTCATTTTATGCTCGTATTCATGTTTTTGTTAGGGTTTCAATCTGTTTCGGTGATGTTATGTGTCAGCATTAATCTGGAGAGTGAATCAGACCCAGATGAAGAAGAGGTTTCTGAGAAAAAGCTTGATGAGAAAGATGAGAAAAGTTTTGAGCTAGTCCAAAAGGTCATTGAAGGTTGGTAAAAAAAAATTGAGAAATTTTCACACATTTTTTTCTCAGCGACCAAACAGACCCTGCCCATTAGGGCTTTATATGCTAATTTATTGATTCTGCATTAAAAATTTGGTATTTGGATTCTGGTTACAGCTGGTCAGATAGAGAAACTGAAGGTGGATCAATGTAAGGTTTATCTGAGGAAGAATGGTTTGAGATTGACAGGCAATAAGGGTACACTCATCCAGCGCATTAAGGAGCATCTAGAGTAATTTTATGTTCTTTTCACATGTTTCGTGAATTGAGATTAATGTGTTTTGGCTCCTAACATTTTGTTTGTAAATTAGGATTCTAAATGGTGGTGGAGAGAAGAAGTACCCACCATCTAGCTTTGTATTGAACTGCAAAGGTACAAGCTCATTCATATATTTCTGAATTTTTTCTGTATATCTAAGGAGTATGGGTCAATTATTGGAAGTTATTGTTGAAGTTAGCTTAGTAACTTGAATATGGGTTTTGATGTCTTCTTCATTTGTATTATGACTAATGTTATGGGTCTATGCAGGTGACGCATGCATGGGTGATGTTGTCATGTTTGAACAAAATGTTTATGAAATGTAAGTACTTCATCATTTTTCATTAACAAGCAGATACGTAAATTTGGCATGATTCATGGTTCTTCTCTTATAAATCATGAGCCGATTCAGTTTTTCTAACTGTTTAAAGTCTTCCTATATTAGACGCTGATTTTGCCGTATACTGCTTTTTCTTAGGTTTAATTTAGCATCCAGGAGTGCTAGTGGTCCTCCATGTGGAACAAGGATTGTCGTGGGCCGTATCGTGAAAGAAAGTTATGGTGCTGCCAAGCAACAACATACATTTACTGTAAGCATTGCAACTATATAGATTATGTACACTGGTTCTAAAAGGAAAAAAGGCTATCATGAAGTATAGTGTGTCTGAGGATTTGTATCATATATCTGATATCATTTTGCATTGATAGAATATTTCCTGTTCGGCGAAACTCATTTTTAACATGAAGATATTTCCATGTGATCCCAAAGCTAAAATAGAAAATATGGTGATTGTTTGTGCAATGGAAACCATTGATTTTGGCTTTGCTTGTGTTCAACCTTAAATGTCAATCGTGCTACATTTGATGACCTAGTCTAGTTCATGGCAATGCATACTGATCACTAACTCTAGATAGTGACTATAACACTACTTGTTCCTTTGTCTGTTCAGGTAGAAGTGCTCTGGAGCAAAGGGGAGAAACCACTCCCTCCTCTTCACCCCCTTTTGATTAAAGGTCGAAACCTTTATCGTCTAAATACTTTGAGACAGGTCTGTTGACTATACCTGAAGAATCTTTCTTTCTGTAATTAAGTGATCACCTGTCAACGCTTAGTTATTCATACTTTTAATTTTAGCGATGGGAAGATGAGGGGCAGAGGCAAAAAGCCCTTATGGAAAAGCATTCCAGAGGTTCTCTTGCTCGGTCGGACAGAGAAGTCCGGATGAACGAGAAAAAAATGAGGAAAATGTTAAGGGGAACTAGGTGATTGCTACCTCATTATACATCAAAAAAAGAGCACTTCATAACTAACTAGATCGTATCAATTTGGTCGCCTTCGTTTTTTATGCGTTAAGTTGTTCATGTACTACAGAATCTCCAGGAAAGCAGAACCAAAGAAGAAGCAGACCCAGTCAAATTTCCCTGCGGGAGTAAAACAGCTCAGCCAACCTCAGCATCAGCAAACAGGTTATCTTGTTGGTTTGGCAGGACATTCTCAACAGTTGGACTCAATAAAACTGGCAGGAGCATCTCAGGCTTCCATTGGCTTTGCAAGTCACTTCCACCAGGTGGATTCTTCAAAACTGGCAGCACCATTTCACCAGTTATCTCAACAGTTGGACAAGATGAATCTGGCAAGAGCATTTCAGAAGTCCAGTTCTCTTGTCAACTCGAGAAAATCAACAATTCAGCCTCAACATGCTGGTTTTTCTGTTGACTATGCCACGGCTGCAACTGAACATCAGAAAAGTAATCAGATGCAACAAATGGATACGCGAAGAATTTACAGTAGCAGCATTCAGGATGTTCAGCATCAAAGGAGTTTTGATTGTGATGCAAATTACAATCTGCAGCCGAATCACTCAAGGCTTCAAGACCATGCGTCCCATAACAAATATCCAAATTGGTCATCTGGGAAGGCTTCTCATGTGCAGCCACTTACAAGAAATACCCATATGGATCACTCAAGGCTTCAAAACCATGTATCCCATAACAAATATTCAGATGGATCATCTGTGAAGGATTTTCAGGTGCACCCACTTGGAAGCAATACCCATATGAATCACTCAAGGCTTCAAGACCATGTCTCCCATAACAAGTATTCAAATGGGTCATCTGTGAAGGCTTTTCATGAGCGGCCACATAGAAGCAATAATACCTATATGGATCAGTCAAGGCTTCAAGACCATGTGTCCCGTAACAAATATTCAAATGGGTCATCCGTGAAGGATTCTCATGTGCAGCCACTTGGAAGAAATACCCATATGAATCCACCACAGAGAGAAGATCACACATTACGTCAACCATGCCAACATTATGCTCGGGGAAGATGCTACTTTGGAGAGAACTGCAAGTTCTTGCATGAGTGGAGAGAGGAATATCCTCAAAGGCGAGAAGAAGCTTGGCGCCTTGGCCGAAACAATTTAGGAAGTCGTCCATGCTGTTCCTGAATTCCATAAAGCCTGTAAAGATCAGAGCTTGAACATTAGCCTTAATGTTCTGATGGGTTAGTACACATTTTGATGTTCTTGTGAATGCACATTCCTGTTAACTTCCAATGGGCTGTTATTTTTTCTTCTTCAAGAGATAATACATTAAGATTTTATGTTTGGGAACCATCTTCTCTTCATCATTATCAAGTTTGTTCATGCCAATTATGGGGTAGTTTTCCAGTGGCAAAAACAATCTTTATATGCCAAAATATGTAAATTTTAATAATATGTCTAAGTTTATTAATCAATTTTATTGGTTCGTGTAACTCTTCTTTTTATATATAATAATTTCCTTGTATTTATTTGATGTGAGTTTATTATAGTCAACAAAATAAACAGTAAATTGGTGTTTTCAGATATTATCTTCAATTTCTACCTCACGTTTCAATTAGAGAAATCATGCATAAAGGAAAGTTGCCAAGAAAAATAATGTTATAGTGATAACACTTGCTTGCCAGCAATTAACCCTCAGCATTTGATATGGATGGCTCAGCTGATCTGAGTGCTGCATATAACTGATCTGCTCAATTCGTGTTGATTAAAAAACAATATCTTCTCAATTCAAAGGATCAGATCCAGCAATTCCTAGGGAGTCTCCGTGAAACTATGTGGTAACCTCAATTTTCTTAGAACACTTGATCTTTTTTTTTTGAGGGATAGAACACTCGATCTTTTTTATGCTTTAGATTCATAAATATCTTTCTGTTCTGAGGTGAGATATTGTGCAGAACTTTCAGTTTCTATGTAGCATGAACTTGAAGTGGTTCTTTACTGAAACTTTTTATGTGTTTTTTTATCAATTGAGAGATTTTATTGCACTAAAATTTTGAAGTACAAAAGGGAAAAGCTATGCTTACAAAGAGCCTAGACTAGTACCAGTAAGAAGATACCAAACAGAAACAAAAAATGCCCAAAGTTGAGCCAGTCTATGAGCGAAAGGGAGAGCGGTTGCGAGCTCCATGAGAGAATGGTTCTCCTGGTGACTTCCGGATCTGAGAGAGAGGTCAGGTGTAGCGAGAGTCATAGGTGCTGGATCTTGAGAAAGGTAATTGCTGGCGAGGCGCATTTCCCACAAAAAATCAGAGCATTTCTGGCCAGCCAAATGTGCTAGAGGGCAATTCCAAAAAGGGGACCCCAGACTTTTCTGTGACGACAAGATGGAACAAGTGTTTACTTTCATGGGCACATTATGTGAGCTCATTTAAATGGATGCATGTGAAAATTAGTTGGCTCACGCTTCATTTTCATTTCATATAGGTTGAAATTAGATTGTAGGGCTTGTTATCTTGTGTAGTTAATGACCACATGATATACTTGTTAATCCCTCCATCTAATAGCTTATGCTTGGAGTCAAAGTAAGCCCCGAATGAAAACTTCAGTACACTACATTTTAGTTAAGTTCCCAGAAGTTAGGAGTTGTATGAAGAAAAATGGGCAAGGAGACTTACCTCGAGCATGTCATAGGGTTAGGATACTCAAAGTATAGGTTTAACGAAATCTTGAAATGTCTATGCAACAAGCAACAACACGGCAGATCTTGTTTCATACACTAAGTACTGATATATGTCTGGAGTGATGGGTTTATGTTATTTGTTCTTCTTTGAGAGAAAAAGCATTAAGATTTTATGTTTGGGGACTATTTTCTCTTCATCATTAAGTTTGTTCATTCATGCTTATTATGGGGTAGTTTTCCAGTGGCAAAACAATCTATATTATTGCCAAAAAAAATATGTAAAATTTAATAACATGTCTAAGTTTATTAATTAATTATATTAGTTGGTGTAACTCTTCTTTTTATCTCTAACTTATTGTCCTTGTATTTATTTGATGTGAGTTCATTATACTTCAATTCAACAAAATAAATAGTAAGTTGCTGTTTTCAAATGTTATCTTCAGTTTCTACCTAACAGTCCAATTAAAGATATCATGCCTAGTAAAGAAAAATACTATAGTGGTGTAACATTCCCAGCATTTTGATAAGGATGGCCCAGCTTATCTGATTGCTGCATATAACTGAGATTATATCTGCTCAATTCAAATGCTCAGGTCCAGCAATTACTAGGGAATCTCAGCGCTTCTATGTGGTAAACTCAATTTTTTTTATAGCACATGATATTTTTTTATGCTTTAGTTTCTTTTCTGAGGTGAGATATTATTATGCAGAACTTTCAGTTTCTATGTAGCATGAACTTGAAGTGGTACTATACTGAATTTCTTATGTGTTGTTTTTTTATCAACTGAGAGATTTCATTGCACTAAAAATGTAAAGTACTATGCTGAATTTTTTATATGTTTTTTTTATCAACTGAGATATTTTATTGCACTAAAAATGTAAAGTACAAAGCTATGCTTACAAAGAGTCTAGACTAATACCGGTAAAAAGTTACCTACTAGAAACAAAAAATAGCCGAAATTAAGCCAGTCTATGAGCGAGGGAGAGTGGTTGCAATCTCCATGAGAGAATGGTTCTCCTGGTGACTTCCGGATCTGGGAGAGAGAGGTGAGGTGTAGTGAGAGTCCTAGGTGCTGGATATTGAGAAAGGTAATTGCTGGCGAGGTGCATTTCCTATAAAAATCAGAGCATTCCTGGCAGAGTACTCCATGATGGCGAGATGGAACAAGTGTAGACCAGGTTTCCAAGAGCTGGCTTACCTTCACGGCACATATTTTTTTTATATGCGTGAAGTCATTTAAATGGATGCATGTAAAAATTAGTTGGCTCATGCTGCATTTTCATTTCATATAGGTTGAAATTAGATTGCAGGACTTGTTATCTTGTGTAGTTAATGATCGCATGATATACTTGTTAATCCCTCCATCTAATAGCTTCTGCTTGGAGGGAGCGACGAGGAAATGATTCAGTCCATCAAACAAATTCAGGCGGATAATGAAACTTCTCTTCAAGATGTTAATCAGTCTTTTATTTTCTCTCATTTCCTTTCAGTTTATTTGTAATGTTCTTAGAGGCTACTCTTCCCAACTCGGGAAGTGTGTCTCTATTCTTTAATATAAAAGTTTAAAACGATGATAAAAAAAAGAAGGTTAAGTTCAAGGAAGTTAGGAGTATCAGAGACTTACCCCGAGCATGTCATAGGGTTAGGATGAGTATAGGTTTAACGCAATCTTGAAATGGCTATGCAATAAATAAGAAGCAGCATGACAGAGCTTGTTTCGCGCACTAAGTACTGATATATGTCTGGCAGCATCTTGGAGTGGAGTTATGGGTTTGTGTTAAATTTTGAATGATTGTGATGTTTTCAGGAGAAATGGCAGCTGAACCTGTCAATGTCAACGAGTTTCAGGAATTGGCCAAGCAAGTTATGCCAAAGGTGTATTATGACTTTTATGCTGGGGGAGCCGAGGATGAATACACACTCAGAGAAAATGTGGAAGCATTTCGTAGAATCACGTAATACACTAAGCCATCAGTATTCAGCATAGCAACCAAGGTGTTGCAGGTTTGGCATTTATTTGGTTATTGTTTTGCAGGTTTCGGCCACGAGTTATGGTCGATGTGAGCAAAATAAATATGTCAACCACTCTGCTTGGTTACAATATCCCAGCCCCAATTTTGATTGCCCCAACTGCTATGCATATGTGTGCACACCCCAAAGGTCTCTAATTAACTCCTTTGAGCTGGTATCTCTTGATATTTTTGTTTCACATTCTGATTCTAGTTGCTGTTTACTTTCTTGCAGGAGAGATTGCCACAGCAAGAGCAGCAGCTGCATGCAACACTATAATGGTATTGAAATAAGTCTAACAAAATAACTAAACTGAGCTCATTTACACTCTCTTTCTGGATTGCTGAGTTGTGCTATTATCGTAGGTTTTATCCTCCAGGTCTTCCTTTCCTCTCGAGGATGTTGCTTCTAGCTGCAATGCTGTCCGGTTCTTCCAATTATATGTAATCATTTCTTTCTTTCGCATCAAAGGTTATAAGCTGTTTAGAAGCTGAAGTTTTGGTTTGGTTCTGTTCCTGTTTTGAAATAGGTACACAAGGAACGAAATATGACAGCTAGGTTAGTTCAGAGAGTAGAAAGAAATGGATTCAAGGCGCTCGTCCTAACTGTTGATGTTCCTAGAATTGGTCGAAGGGAGGCAAACATAAAGAACAAGTGGGCTACGATCAATCCCTTTTCTCTATCACTCTTGTTTACCCATTTGCACTTTGATTGCCTCCAAAACTTGGCATGAAAATGATATATGGTTGTGTCTATTAATAAGGTAAGTACTGCAATAGTATGGTGTTCCAAAATGTAACTGTGATGACTTATGCAGGATGGTCCCACCCCAGTTGAAGGACTCTGATGGCCGCTTATCAAGTAAAGTTGTCGACGTGAGTAGAACCCTTAATCTCTACACTGATCATATATGTGTTGATTGGTGATGATCATTTCAGTAAACTTGTACTTGTGCAGGATGAAGGATCCAGAATAGAAACTTACGTCCGCAAGAATAGAGACGCCTCTTTGTCTTGGAAGGTATAAACCAGTAAAGTAGTTCATCATAACCTTGGAGCATGTTTCTTCCTCTCATATTAAAACTGAGTAAAGGTTAATGTACCTCTTCTCTTCATTTTGGCACTTTATTATGTTTATGTCTGCAGGACATAGAATGGTTAAGATCTATTACAACGCTCCCGATCCTAGTCAAGGGGATACTCACCCGTGAAGACGGTAAGATCATTGCATCCATGTTACTATATCATTGTCTCTTCTTTGTAAACAAACTCCTGCTATTTGCATAGTTAAATTAGCATATGGTCTCAGATCATTTTACTATAGCTATCCTCTTTCTTCCTTGTTTCTCCATTTAATTTATGCAACGTGCGATAATTTGCAGCAATGAAGGCTGTAGAAGTAGGGTTTGATGGGATCATTGTCTCGAACCATGGAGCTCGTCAGCTAGATTATACCCCGGCCACCATTTCCGTTCTGGAAGAGGTGCCTTTCTCTTTAACTTTCTCCATTGTTTCGTGTCAAGTGACGATATATTGAATGGTATTGGTAGGTGGTTCATGCTGTTGGAGGGAAAGTCCCTGTCCTCCTTGATGGCGGGGTGCGGCGAGGAACTGATATTTTCAAGGCGTTAGCCCTTGGCGCGCAAGCCATCCTTGTAAGTTCTTTATCATACAACTAAATCGTTATTTTGTGTTAGCTAGTGATTTTTGTCAATTTCCAATCACATGAAATATATGTGCTAAAGACATATCGACTGAAAAAAAAAACGAAGAACAGTGTTACTTATTAAGTTTAGAGTTAAACTAATCAATAAAGTTGATTTTTTAGTCGTAGAGTCACGTAAATAGTGTAATGAAGTAAACTCATATGTAGAAGTTCACGCCTACACTACACGTGAGGGGTCATTGAATTTTTTAGTTATGAAACCTTCAGTTTTTCATGTAGTATTTATATGTAGAAGTTTAGTCATGTTATGACTCATGTATAAATATTCAATCCTACACTCATGTGCGGAAGTTCAGTAATGCTACGCCCACATGTCACATGTCTCTACCAATGTTCTAAAAATCGGCACATATGACAACACCTTGGCGTAACGTTTTCTAAAATATTGATCCCTACACATGAGAGATGAGTGTTGAGATATATAAACTTCCATAAAAAATGTCACTCGTCAAGGTTAGAGTCACACCAACTAATAAAATTAACTCTCTAGCTATGAAACTCCCATATAATGGGTCCGGGTTTGGGTCTCTAAAATAGAGAACTGGTTGGTTCGGTCCGGTCCGGTTCCAGACCCGTGCCCAGCCCTACACGTGAGAGATGAGTGTTGGGCCATTTCATGTTGTTAATGGATTGATGTAGGTGGGAAGACCCGTTATCTTCGGGCTGGCGACAAAGGGTGAAATGGGAGCGCGAAAGATACTGGAAATGTTGAAGGATGAGCTCCAACTCACGATGGCTCTTTCCGGCTGTCCGGAACTCAAGGATATTAGCAGGAGCCATGTGAGAACACAACCACGCTCTATGCTCTGAAGTTGATTAATGCGTGTTAATAATAATGTTAACAAAGCTTCAATTGGTTACATTATTTGGGAACAACAAAGACACGAGTGGTATGTAAACGTTGTGGAAGATTCTCACCACCAACCTGGTAGGGAACAACAACAATATGTCAATTGTCATCTATGTTTGATTTCCAGTTTACAAATTAAAACCTTATTATTGATGTGACTGGGAAATAAATTGGAATGTAGAACCCCGATAAACAAACTTTATTCTTCCAAGTTGTAGAGCTCTAAATTCTCTTTACCGTGATTTATAATTTTGCTTCATTTGGACTCCGGATGAAGACGTTATTTTCCTTTCCAGATCCGTTAGCGGTGCTGGTCAACTCGAATGACCAACTAGTTTGACTTTTTCCTCCCCAATGCTGATTTTTCTTTGTTTTTGCTCTAAAACGCCCGTTTTTCCTGCACCAAACACCCAAAAAATATCAATAGATTAAAAGGCACAAAATGCTCTAAGATGACCTAAACAAGGACAATTTAGTGCTAAAAATACGGGTAAGAAGTGTAAATGCAAGGTCACTACGGGCCCGCATCATGATCACACAATCCAGTGATCGCGTGATCCACTGATTGCTGGATAAGTGACTGGGCAATCTACTGATTTTATTATTTCAACTTAAATAATTGATTTCACGATGTTGATTTCAATTTAATTTTGAAATACGTTTCATTTTTCAATATCGTCATGACCATGATTTCTTAGCTTTTTTTTTAACCATGTTCATTTTACTGCATTTTTTATTTTTCACTATACTATGACCATTTGCATTTTGAAATATGTTTCATTTTTCGGACTGTTTTTTAAATCAAATAAGCTTCAATCGACAATGATGAGGCGGCTATCAACGAATGTCAGTCTTCATCTCCGATGACGACTAATATTTGAACAATCAATGTTTTGTTTCGCTATTTCTTACTTTCAGGATAGATGTTTCTCACTGGAATTATTTTCTGAAAAATGTTTCATTTTTTTCAGAAATATAAAAGATAAAAAAAAAAGATTTAGAAAACTGAAAAATGAAAAAAGTTTCAGAAAATGAAACAAGACAACCGTCTACATCAGTTTAGGAACACCATATTGACAAATGAAAAAGATAACATAAACATGAAACAGATTTCATAAAAACTAAAATAAAATTTATACCAAAATACAAAAAGATCCAAAAAATGAAAAATGAAAAAAGTTTTAGAAAACAAAAAACGGAAAAATGAAAAAAATAGTATCAGAAAATGAAACAACCCAACTCTCTTAATCTGTTTAAGAACACCATATTGAAAAATGAAAAAGGTAATATAAGCATGAAACAAATTTGATAAAAACTGAAAAAAGTTGACAACAAAATGCAAAAAGTTTTAGAAAATGAAACAAGGCAACCCTTTGAACCTATTTAGGAACACATTAGTGACAAAACAACGAGCTCAATCTGAACACCCATTACACAAGCTTAAATAATTGTAACGAGAATCGTAATAATTATTATAAGTTGAAATGATGAGTAAATCATTTAGAAGAAAAGTGTAACAGTGGTTTTGAGTGTAACGAGGGCATGAAAGTGTAACAAAGGTTTTGAGTGGAACGAGTGGGGAATTCGGGTCTGACGAGGGTTCGACCTGATTATGACAACCTAGTGGTTGTCATAATCAACCTGGACCCTCGTTAACCCGATTTCAACTATTGTAACAAGGGTTCAAGATTGATTTTAAAAAACCTAGGGGGATGAGTGAACC
>JAYMTP010000418.1:0-34493 GCA_036897365.1 Geranium brycei | reverse complement strand
ATATTTCAAGATTTCTGTCTATTTTAATGAAATTATGCTAACATTGCAAAAAAAAAAAAATATAAGGTGGACGGAGAATTTTTATAAAAAAAATTACAACAGATGGACCAAAACTGAAATAAAATATGAAGAATTTTTATAATTTTCTCTAAATATTATAAGTGGTAAATAGTTTAATAACAAACTCTTCAGTTTAAATCTATATACATATAAGCTCGTGGAAAAAACATTACCTTAAAATTGCATGTAATATAACATTTGGTCCACCATGTAGATATTTAGCTTGATGATCACATTAATATCGTTAATTACACACTTAAGCTGAAATAGAAAGTCGTTGAATCTCTAAAAATATAGAGATTTAATAACCGCGTTGAAGTTGCTCTATGAGTTTAGAGTTATTAATGAAACCAGTGACTTTAAGGTTATTTCTTAATTTGCATATTTTCTATGTAATATTTTCTAACGGCTTAAATAATACAAAAATATCTTAACCATAATTTATCTTCAAATAAATATTTTCAATAAACATTTTGCTGAATTTTAACATTGATCTATCCCGAAGAATAATAAATAAAAGGTTGAGTTCATAACAAGTTTGGGAATATAGACGAGAATCACGTAAGATTGGAGAACCATCCGAACCCAACACGTTACCATTCATATATATTAACATGTAGGAGTAAGTAACTTTTAATCATCTTTTTTTAAGGTAACTTTTAATCATCTTAGTTTAAAAGTTATTTTTTATTAATTAATTATAACTTAAGTCATCAATTAATTCTCAACCTCTTTGTCAAGTTTTGTATAGCTTGCTATTCCACATAACAAAGTCCCAAGTTGTGCAAACTTCTGTACAATAAAGTTTGGTAGCTTACTAATCCAATTTGTTTCTTACACAAATGTGTTATTAATTGGTAGCCTAATCAATTCCACCAAAACATTACGAAATGGTAGTTAATTTTGGCTAGTAATTAAACAATCATTATCGTATAAGAAATTCAAACCGTTTGCTTATTTTGGCTTGACAAAATTTTAAACCGAAATAATTTGTTGTTGTAGTTTTCTTATGGTTTTGAACTATCCACATTTTCCAAACGGTCTAAATTAATTACATAGAATAATTTGAAGGGTTAATTACATTTTTCTCGTACTATAGTAGCGTATTTTACACTTTTTACAATTATAATAAAAAGTTTAATTTTGAGTCAGTTAGTTGCGGTTTTTTTTACACTTTTCTCTAACAATGTTAAAATTTGGACGAAAAGTATTTATTTTTCAGAAAAGGACACAAATACCCCTAAATTGATTTGAAATCAATTAAACTTGGTTTAACTCATGCCGGTAATAAACCAAAATGAGGGTCTGGTATGAGAAATTAGACCGGTTCAACCAGTCGAAGGTCTCCGTCTGCCTCATTTTCCCACCGCTTCTTCGGCACTTCTCGGCGAGCATCCACCACCCGGCGAAGAAGCAAATATTATAGTATATGCAATTATTATGTTGCAATTATTGCAAGTGTTGAAGCAAATAGAGTCATCGACACATCAATAAATGTGCATACAAGCGTGATTGTTCGTATTATGTAACTGAATCGGAAATGTTGATGCATGTAAAAATGTTAAATTAAATATATTATTAGGAGTTCATTCGGATTCAGATGTTGTTAACGGTATTAATAAAATTTCTTGTGTAACTTGGTATGTGAATGTGTTAATCAATCACATATAAATTTTGTGGAGAACAAACGTAAATTTGATTGAACTTAAAATTGAAAGAATAGATGCATGATAATTTATGACCGTTGACGACGAGAGCGATGTAGAAGAAGAAAGGTAACGTGGAAGAGAAGCAAACGTGTAGACTAAAGACCGACCCACACCGAGGCCAAGTCATCATCATTCCCTAGTCCCAACCGAAACCTCTCAGCAATTTACTCATTTTTACTATTTTGTGAATTATTGAAGCCTCTTTTTATATTATCACTTTCATTTTGGAAATAGTGACCAAACGATGAGTAATGCGTTTTATGATTTATCTTATTTTGCCCCCACAATTTAGTATATGAAAATACATTCATCTTTCGCTCATACTTTTTTTACAACGGAATATAAAGAAAACAAATCTTTAATTTAAATATATTATTAAAATTCACATGTACATATAGGGTAGTAATAATGTGCGGACCATGCCAATTCGCGGGAGCGTGGTACATAGCGCTGCTTTAACAGCGCGCTAACGTGGCAGACGCAGAAAAAAATAGTTATTCCAATCACTCGTCACACCACTTCCCTGACGGGTAACACTTTCCCGACTAGGTTATATAATGGAACCCGTCCCCCTGTCACATGACACCCCCACGTTAATTTTCTCAATTCTCACACATATTTTAGTTATTACTATAATGCATCCCTACATATATAGACCATGAATTCATAATTTTCTCTTAACACATATTAAATGTGTTGCCAAATAATGTTTAATGCAATAATCAGTCCAATTACAATATACACATAATTTTTTGAATATTGTTGAAAGTATAAAAAACTAGGTCAAATAAAATATCAATTAACATCGCTATGAAGTCTGAACAATATTTTTGTGTATGGTATAAAACTTACATAAATAATATATATATTTTTTGTTTGTTCATCTTATTACATGTCAAATATTATCAGTTTTTGTGCGACTTAGTGATTGACACTGTTTGCTTTCTAGATTTAGATCAAGGTTAGAGAGTCACCAAAATAATTGAATGGGGCGGGTTTAATGGTAACAAAAAGTTTATGAAATCCGAGACCACGTTATTCAAATAAATCAAATAAAACAAACAAAAGCACGTCCTCAACACTATTCAAATTCCCAATTCATATTATATACGTCGACCCTTTCTCAACTCTTCTATATGGCCAAACAAACCCAAAGCACACGTACCAAAAACAACTTGTCCTCCAGCTGTCTAGCCTGCTTCGGATCTTCCGAGGAAGTTCCCGGCAACATGAATCCCCCCAAAAAACCGCCCGCCGCCGCCAGGAGAAGAGCACGTTGGTTTTCTTGGCGCGCGAAGATCAGTTCCGCCGCCAAAACCGTTCCGGTCGTTGATCTCCTAGATTTTCCCGAAAAAAACGGTTTCGAACACAATATTGAAGATCCGTACTCAAAGTCAAGGTCAAGGTCGTTGATTAAGAAGCTCACCGGAAAAAGTCAACCGCCGAGTCTCGCTCCCGCGGCCTGGGATCAAGAGATCACAAAACAGAAGGTGAGTGCCAATAACTTGAAATTCGAAAAGTTCAATCCCTCTCTGGCAAAATACAATTTAGAATAAAATTTTGGGAAAATTACATTTAAGTACTTTTACTTTGCATGATTTTAAATTCACTAAAGTGTTGTATCATTTTAATTAGTATGGTAAACATTATTTTCATATTACCATCCACAACTACATACTGATGGGGAATGCCTAAATTATCTTCGGGCTAAAAAAAATCAATTCATTTCAACTAAATATTTATATTTTAAAAATATTAACTAAATAAAATACAATTGGACAAATTTTCGTAAATTCTAATTAATATTTTAATATCAATTAAAACTGAATTTTAATTATTTTTTGTAATTAATTCAATAACATGGGGCATTATTGTCAATTTCAAAAACTAAAAAGTCAAATAGTATGATGTGTTATCTATCTTAACTGAAGTTAAGGTAAGTCGATGTAAAAGAAAGTTCACCATAGTGAATTTATGCATTAAAAAATACATCGCAGTAAAATGAAAATCTTACAATAAATTATAATAACTTCCAAAATTTATGTTTCAGATAAATGACATATCATCTCAAAACGACGTCGTTGAGAACCGGGGAGATACGAAAGTTAAAGACACGACAGGGCAAAAACGACATTCATTTTGTCCGAAAATGAACACGACAAGAACCGGGTCAAATAGCAAACCTGGTTCACTGGTCGACCATGATAAGCCGCCCAATAACTCGTCCTTGACTCGTCGAATCGGGAGAGTCACGTCAAATAAACCGCTGGTTAATAAACGCACTAGCACGACGGAGAGGATCGACCCAGTGGTGGGTATGTCAATTATTTTGGTCACATTAGTAACAATGTTACTATGGGGTCGAGTTTGTGCCATTGTCTCTACCTCGACATGGTTCTATCTCGCCTGCGCACCTAAGAATATCCGCAAAATTTACTATCGATCGTGATCGTAATAGTAATAAAAATGAATCAAATTGGAGCTAGCTACAAGTAAAGGAAGATAGTTGTTTTGGAGCGAAACCATAGAAGCACGTAACGATCGTTTCCGGACCATTGATTCAATAATATTGCGATGTAACGAAACTTGTGTCACGGTGGCATTTTGTGTAAATTGGATTTGATAACATGTATTCAAAAGTCTTAATGCGTCGTCTTACTGTTTAAGTTTGCATTTTGATGATGTTTAGGACTATAAACGAATTGAAACGAGTTTTATTTTGATTAAATTTGGCTTCTAATTTTACGAGATAAAAGATGAATCAAAATTCAAATAAACCATTTATTGCCATCATATTTTAATATTCTTTTAAAATAGTAAGTGGTATTAGAGTTGTTCAAAAGTAACCTAACCAACTAAACCAATTCAAAAATTAACCGAACAAAAAAGAATAAAGTTAGTTTGGTTCAAAATCGAACCAAACCAAAATTGTATCAATTCGATTTAAGTTTATAAAATAAGAACCGAAAAAAATTAAACAAAACTGAAAATGAACGATTTGGACACACAACTCGATTTAAGTGACCAATCTATTAATTGGACCTCAAAGTATTGGGCCAAGTATAAATAAGGCAAATATTAAATCAAGACCCGCCCATAATTTAAGAATTTCATTTTTTTAAAAAGAAGTAAACCACAAACCGGCAAGTCAAATAATAAGTCTAAACAACTTAAAATGCGAGAATTTCGCGAAATTAAAACCTAAGTGTTCAAAACTTAGCGGAGCCAAACCATGAACAGCCTTAAGTGGCATTTCGAGACGCGGTGCGGAAATATTGTTAATTGGGCCGAACATTACTCGACCAATTTTCGTAGGCCCAATCTCAAGAATGGACAAGCCCAAGTCCACTCGAAAACGAAGCCCTAGCATCGTCTCTATCGTATAAAAGGAAACAGTGTGACTCGTGGAGAAGCTATTGATATTCTTCTCTCAGGTTAGGGTTTCGTATCAGCAGACGAACCGAAGCTACAGTCATGGTACGATCTCTTTCTCACCGATTTATGTCTCGTCCTTCCCAATTTATTGCCTAATCTATTGAAATTGTACTGGTTCATCTCCATTTGTGATTGTTTTTGTAACTAACGTTTAATTCACTCTAAAAATGAGCAACAGAAATGAAATCGCCCAATTTAGTTTTTCAATTTCCCAGAATACTGTAGATTTGTCAGTTGGAGATCTTATTATGCTCGAATTTGTAATGAGAATGATATATGTTAAGATGATATGAAGTGTTGTGAAACATGCATTTTAATCTGAAATTATTTGATTATGAAATTTGTTCTTGTTTCTGAAATTCATGGACTTAATTAAAATTTAGTTATGATGAATTTTAGTTGATATTGAACTTAGATTATATTCATTGTAGGTTATTTCACCACTCTTTTATCTGGAAGTAAGCAGTTATGTTGAAGATATACCTTAATTTGAACATCAGTTAAGATTGGAGATAGTTTGGGTCGCCAATTGTTCTAACATAGAGTGGGTGTGTAAAGGTTCATGAAAATGTCCATTTTATTTTATTTCATATCTAGTTTTGAGCTTATGATAGTGTGAACATTGTTGTTTTGAGTAGTGAGAGCATATGTATGATTTTACTATACAAGAGTGAGTGTTGTCTATATGTTCGGTTTTGTTTTCTTGACTGTTTCTGAAACAAACACTGGTTGTGTTTTGTAATTTGTGTAGGTGAACGTTCCGAAAACAAAGAAGACCTACTGCAAGAGCAAGGAGTGCAAGAAGCACACCCTGCACAAGGTCACCCAGTACAAGAAAGGAAAAGACAGTCTTGCTGCACAAGGGAAGAGGCGTTATGACCGCAAGCAGTCTGGTTATGGTGGTCAGACAAAACCCGTCTTCCACAAGAAGGTAAAAACTCTATTCTAAATATAATTTTGGGTTTGCCATAGCCTATCCAAATGGTCATAATGTTCTTGTTTTAATTGGTAATAGGCCAAGACTACCAAGAAGATTGTGCTGAGGTTGCAGTGCCAGGGCTGCAAGCATGTGTCCCAGCACCCGATTAAGGTCACCATCCCTCGATTTTATGTTTCTTTGTTTACGATTCCTAACTTAACTGTCGATTACCTTACTAAAACCCGATTCCTTCTCGTTTTGTTTTTGCAGAGGTGCAAGCATTTTGAAATTGGCGGAGACAAGAAGGGGAAGGGAACATCTCTGTTTTGAACGCCATGTACTTCTCTTACAGTTATGCTTGTTTTGCTATATTTTGTTCATGGTGCACTCAAAATGCCAAATTTGAAATTTACTCTGTTCTGGTTCATTCAGCTGTACTGAAATGATTATAGCTGGTTTTTGGTACTCGAATGCTAAGTTAATGTGCACTTGTCTTTTCATTCTAGTACTTTTCAATGCTGAATAGTTCATTCCATTCCCAATTACATTCCAAGCTTGCATATAAGGATTTGCCCTTTCTTAACATGGTTTATTCGGAAATTAGATGAATTTTGTGTAGGAAAGTGAACAATTCATAAGCAAGCAAATGCTCAAAAGTTTATCCATTGTAATTGTCATGTGTTAGTTTATAGAAATTATGAAATTTCGATGAGTTTTCATAAAAAAAGTTCTTTATAATTTCCAACACAATCTACTTCAATCGATCTTCTTTGATTCAAAATTATTGTATGTGTGACCCCGGGAAGAATTTATTGCAATTTTTGAATTGGTGAAATATGAGTGTAAAAATAAATTCTCACTTACATTTTATTGTGTAATTTTGAAGATCCAACCCAGCTCTAAAATCTTTCTGACCTCACTAACGAGATTTAAATCTATGATCTCTTCATAACAATGTGAAGTTCGATCACGAGGATGTTCCATTGGGGACTTTAATAACATGCTTAAATTCAAAGAGAAATTTGAAAGACAACATTTTGGTTGTACTTAATGTTCGAGATAATTTTACGAATAAACCAAATTGAGATATATGTAATATGGATAGTTTAACACACATGTGACATGCCCTATATATAAATGATTTTCATTCACATCCCCTGAATCATATTTGTGATATGTCCATAAAATTATGTTTTTTTCCTGAAACACGATGAAAATACTCATGCATTTTAAAAACTAAAAACATTTAAAACTTTTTTTAAACATAGATGGCCCAATTATAAAAAATCACAGCCCGGCCCATCTTGGCCCAAAACAAAAACTCGATTCCTAGAGCACCCATTTCCGGATCTGAAGAAAGCCATCTCCAACAATCTCACACAGACCCGCACACAAGCTCCGTACAAGAACAGAGCCTCATAAACCCTAACCCCCAAATCCGATTCCTTCTTCTCCAGCCATGAGAGGCCTCTTCTCCGGCGCCAAGCTCCTCTCCAGCGCCGCCGGAACGTCCCTCGGGCGCGTCAATCCGGCGGCGGCGACGCGGAAGTACAGCCTGATCCCGATGGTGATCGAGCACTCCTCCAGAGGCGAGCGAGCCTACGACATCTTCTCGCGCCTCCTCAAGGAGCGGATCATCTGCATCAACGGTCCCATCTCCGACGACACTGCTCATGTCGTGGTTGCTCAGCTCCTGTTCCTCGAATCGGAGAACCCGTCGAAGCCGATTCACATGTACCTCAACTCTCCCGGCGGCGCAGTCACCGCCGGTACGGTCTCTTTAGTTTTGTTGGTTTGATTGAATTGAGTTGAAATTTATGATTGTCATTGCTAGATTCTAGTATTGATCTGGTTTCTTAGGGCAATCGATTCCAGTGTCCTTGAAAAACTCTAGTCGTTAGTCGGGCGGAGAGGGCCTTTTGGGGATTTAATCGGATTGAAGGATTAGTGGGGAATTATAGAGGATTAATCAATCAGACGAGTCGGGGATTTCGATTCCTGGTAATCGGGAATTGGGATGTGGGTTTGGTTGATTTGATACTGTTCCCTTTTTTGAGTGGATTCATGAAAGTAGCTAGCTACCTACTAGCTACTGTGACTTTAAAGATTGAAATTTGAAACTTTATAACCTTGCTCACATTTGGATAACTGCCGGAGCTGCTGAGGGATTATGCATACCGTCCTTATTTGATTGGTCCGTATTATCAATATCCCATTCACTGTTTTTAGCAAGTGTTCTAAAAATTCCCAACTAGGCAGTCTTTTAACCCAATTATTTTCAGATTAGTCTCCAGAGGCCTTTTCCGCCCGACTAACACCTGGCATTTTGTAGAACATTGGTTTTTAGGCAAAATGTTTGGGTATAGCCTATAGGGTTGAGATGAAAGATGACTTACAATAATTGGCATCGATCTGGGGAATAATCAGTATGCTTGAACTATAAGAAGTCTGAAGCAACCTTTCCTTTTCAGTTTTTATCATCTTAATCAAATATGGTATGGAGTTACGCTATAAGAAGTCTAAACTATAAGAGCCGGTACGGGCTCTTTCGTTTGTTTTCACTCCGATTCAATTGAATTGGGATCTATGATTGTTGTTGTTAGATTTTGGCAATGATCTGGTTTCTTGTGAGTTATGGCCTGGTAATTGGGATGTGGGTTTGATTAGTTTGATATGGTTCTCTCCTGTATGTATTCATGAAAGCAGCTACTAGCTACTAGTTTAAAGATTGAAACTTCATAATTTTAGCTCACACTTGGTTGACTGATGGTTCATCTTTAGTTTGATAATGTCCTTATTATTGCTACTGTATTATCAATATCCCATTAGCTGGTTTTAGGCAGAATGTTAGGTTTGAGATGAAACTCAACTCATAGTAATTGTCACTGATCTGGTTAATAATCATTAATGCTCGAACTGTAAGAAGTCCGAAGCAACCTTTCTTTTTTTTTTGGTTCCTAGCAACTCAAACAAATCTGCCACGTAGTTACACTTAAAGTTCATTTGTGAGTTTGAAACTCTTATAGCCATATCTATTGTACTGAATGGAGTATCGTGAAGGTCGGGATTGGGGAGAGCTTGTTGAGGCGAAAAATAAGGAGTTTTGGGAACTCTAGAGAAATTGACAAAACTCTTTTTGTATTATATAAATATTCTATACTCATGCATTCATGTATAATTCACATGAAAGACGAAAATAACAATATTTCAGTAAAATGTGATACTTTCAAACAACTTAATAAATTAAAACAAAAGCACAAATTATAGAATAGTTTCAAAGCATATGTGAATTTCTTTTTTGTCCAACTTGGATCATGTTTGATCGAGTTGACCCAGTGAAAACTCGACCAACTCGATATATGCAGTTCCCGGGGAGAAATTGGTAGTTTTAGAACATTGATGTTAGTAACTTACTACGGTACCATTATCATGAATTCTATCTTACCTTGTGTTGCAGTTATGTCTATAGCTCTTGGATTGTTGATTCAAGCCATATTGAATTGTCAATTGGGTCAAAAATTTATTTACCACTTCTTAGATAAACATGTTTCTTCTTTGTATTGTTGATCTCACGAGGAGATACTTTTATAGAAACTTGGTTTTGTGGAATAAAATTAAAATGACTTCCCTGAAGACGCTGCTCACATGTATTCAGGTCTAGCGATTTATGATACAATGCAGTACATTCGATCTCCAATCAACACCATTTGTTTGGGGCAAGCTGCGTCGATGGGTTCTCTCCTTTTGGCTGCTGGGGCCAAGGGCGAGAGAAGGGCACTTCCGAATGCTACCATCATGATCCATCAGCCTTCTGGCGGATACAGTGGACAGGCAAAGGATATCGCGATTCACACGAAGGAGATCGTTCGGATTTGGGAGTCACTAAATGGGTTGTACGCCAAGCATACCGGGCAGCCGGTTGAGGTAATTCAGAAGAACATGGATAGAGATTATTTCATGACCCCTCAAGAGGCGAAGGAGTTTGGGATAATCGACGAGGTGATCGATCAAAGACCTATGTCTCTCGTAGCTGATGCCATTAGCGGCGAAAGCAACGAAGGCAAAGACAAGAGTTCAAAATAGATTAAACGGGGCGATTCTTTTATGAGGTTATTCTCACCTTCTGAATTATCATGCCAATCCTAGCGGATTTATAACTTATTGCCGCTTTTCTGGATTTTTCGTTCTGAGATCAGTTAGTTTTGCTTGTTCAATTTCTAAATTGAAGTTCTCACATCCATGGCTTACCCTCTTAAGTTTCATTTTAGATATTTGATTATGCTCTCCGTTTAATAATTGCTTTACCAGTTTTTATGTACAACTGTTTTTTATTTTTATGTATGGAAAATTGCAAAAGGGTGCAAAAAAATGTACTGTGCTGTTTGCATTTTGTTATTGTAGCAAAATGTGTATTATTATAAGAATGACGAAATTATCCCTGAATATATATATATATATATACAGGGGACAAAACAGGTGAGAACTAAACCATTTTGTGAGAACGTGAGAACTGACTTTGGCCATTGAAAATAACTGAATGTCCAATGGAAATAAGTATTTGTCCAATGGTTCTCATGTTATCACACCACAATTGGTTCTCAGCCGAATGCTTATATATATATATTAAAATCAATATATTAAAAGTTTTTTTGTTTTTATCTTTTAGCTATACTATTTTAAAGTTAAAATTATGTTATAATAGTCTCAATTCTTAAGTTTAGAGCCAATTTTGTCATTTTTAAAAGTACACACATTTTATAAATAAATGCAAACAACACAACTTTTTTTTTTTTTGCAAAAAGTGTCATATAATAGGATACTTTTTTTTGCAAGATTCTCTTTTTATATATTCATGATGCCATGTTGTATCTGATGTCAAAGTTCTTTTGTATGCACTGAAGCTTGAGAAGAAAACCCATTGTTATAGCATTGTATGCTTCCTATGTGGTACAATGTTATAGATCCGTTCCTTGCTCTGAGAAATTAAGCACTAGTTTAGTGTGTGGAATGTAATTGTTCCTGGATTTGAAGATATGGTGGTGATGAGAGTCTGTATCCACATGTCTTTTTAGGCTTCTAAACTTGCATCTCTTTTTCCAGGTAAATTTTACATTATCATTCCTATATTTTGAGTTTCGAGGTGTTATGAAAATCCTTAAGTAGTTTGATTAGTTCTCAGATGCCCTATATGAATAACATCGACGATTTTTCTTGGAATACTTGAGTTTTCATTCGTCATGGTGGCGAGAGTTTGTATCCACTTGTTTTTATACACGAAAATTTTCATTTTGAGTTCCATAGTGTTCTAAAAGTTCTTAATTAGTTTAATTTTACCAGTTTTCAATTAGTTTTTGGATGTTTCATTCACCCACCCAATCAACACCTACTATTTTTCAAAATATTGAACTTTTTGTTCAACAATTTTGTTTTTCGGGTTTAATCAAATTTGATTGCAGTTGTTCAGTTTTATTTTAGTTGTCGCGGTTCAAACCTCGATCGCCACTTTAAGAGTCCAATCAACGGCAAAATCAAATATTTGATCATTAATCACATCAGTTAACAATAATAAAAAGAGCTTCACATCCTCTAGCTCTAAATATACATTTGCACATGACATGCAATCGAATCATTTTTTATAAATAAAGAAGTTATATAAAATGAGGGATCTAATAAGCTTTATTTCCAATTAATTAATTAGTTAATTCAAATTCAATATTATTATAGGATGAAATTAAATTTTGAAACGAGAATGTTTATTTTTTTTTGTCGTCCCTACAAAAATCAAAGCTCATGATTTAGGGGTACGAATATCCCAATAATTACCAGAAGCACATCTCTCTCAAAAACAATACTCTTTCTTCTTCTTCGTCTCTGTCATCGACACCGCCTCAATCTCTCTCCTTCAATCTACACACACGCTCTCTCGCTCTCAACCTCTTGTCTCCGAAGCCACCTCTCGCTCTCTCTCGCGGTTCATCGATGCCTTAGGGCCTTCGGCGCCGGAACTCCCATCGGCGGCGAATTGTCCCGGCGAGATTCGGGCGCTCCGGGCTCGGAACGCGTCTCTAGGGTTTGGATTGTCAGATTCGGGACGATCATTGGATTTAGGGTTTGGGAATCGCTCTCGCCATGGCTCCGGGGCGTAAAAGGGGAGCGAACAAGGCCAAGGGCAAGAATGACTTGAGCTTGGGCGATCTCGTCTTGGCCAAGGTCAAGGGGTTTCCAGCTTGGCCCGCTAAGGTCTGCATTTCGCTAATCTGTGCCTTTTTTTCCATCTCCTGTTTGTTGATTTTTGTTTTGTGTGGATGTTGTTTGGTTCTAATCTGCTGGTGAGGCTGTAGTGGTTGTTTTGGAATTTAGGGTTTATGTTTTTTCGATTAGTGGCAAAATGGGTGTGATTGATTAGCTTGAATTTGTTGAGATGTGATGTGATCAATACAAGGGTTTGGGGTACTCTTTTATCTACTTTTACTCCCTTGCCATTGCTGCTTTACTCTCAAGATATAAATTTTTGTGTGTCAGTTTGATTGAAGATTGATAAATCACATAACTTCAGTAAAAACACTATATTTATAAGCAAGGGGAGAGCACTGAGATATTACAATCCTTGGTATTTGATTTTCTGGGTGACCTCGCCAAATTGTGGATACCCTTGATCCCACTAGTTTGTTGCAATATCATTATGCACGAGATCTTTTCTAGTATCATGGTATCACTGCCATCCCAAGTTTTCGGCTTTACACTTCAGCTGATGTCTGAGTTAAGAGGACAGTAGGTGGGTGAATTTATTGTTGGAATATGAGATTTCAATTAATGTTAGGATGTTATAAATGTTGTAGAGAGGTTGAGTTGTAAGTTGTTATTTGAGACTCGGTTATATAAATGTTGTTGAGTCCTATTTTGTCGAGCACTAAAATATTTGCTGTTCTCGTGTGTGTCCGTCTTGAATACATTATGTGTGAAGGGATCATGTTAAGTCAACTCAGAAGTACATAAATGCAAGCTGGTTTTGCTGTTTCGGAAATTGGTACTGTGCGCATGTAGTCATTTTAGGTTTTAGGGCGCTGAAATAGTATTTGAGGTCGAGTTTTTCTGATTTTTCATTTCAGATAAGCAGGCCCGAAGATTGGGAGCACTCACCTGATCCCAGGAAACATTTTGTTGAATTCTTTGGGACCAAAGAAATGTAAGTATGCGTACTTCTGTTACCACTTGTTGTATGTGGATGGAAAAGGATCTTAGTGGGCAATAAAAAATCTTGCTATTTAGTTTCTTACATACTTTTTGTAGTGAAAGAAGGGTCCACATTTGTGGTATCCATATGAGCATGAAGAGTACTTTGAAAGGTTAAGTGCCAGGAGTTCAATTAACTCTAATGCGTTATGGAAAGAAATTGTTCAAAATTTTCCACTTACTAAGCACATGCTTCTCCTGCCTCGTGATTGCACAATTGTCTCTAGTTCCAGCCTGGTATCTCCTACAACTGTGTTTATAATGTTTTCGGAGATTCTAATTTGAGAGGTTACATTAGATGAGAATTATGCTTTATGTATTTGATCTGTGGCGGCTCTCAGAACTTTTGTTGTTCCAAACTTGACTATGGCTTCACGTATCTGTTTTTGTGTAAATGTGGTTTTCTCCTCGAACTAGATATTGGGTGGCAGAGATGATAATATCGTCTGTTTTTTTATGTTGCTAGTGTTATCTGTTCAATCTCATTGATCATATTGGATGTCTGTTTTTGCTAAGCCTCATGATTATTTTTATTGGCAAAGTGATGGCCAATTGTATTCAATGTTCTTACCAAGCCTTCTTTTATTTTTCACTTTCACAGAGCTTTTGTCGCCCCAGTTGATATTCAGGCATTCACTAGTGAAGTTAAGACTAGATTGTTAAATAGGCTTCAAGGTAATAAAGTAAAATTCTTTGCCCAAGCTGTGAATGAAATCTGTGAAGCATTTGAAGAGTTGCAGCGACAAAAGTCAGTTAACTTGAAGGAGGATACTGAGGGATCAGTCATCCAATGTAAGGATTCTACTGCTGATGGGATGAATATTGACTCGAAAACGGACGTGATAAATGTTGACTCAAAAACGGATGTGATGAATGCAGTTGGATCAAATGTAGAAGTCACTCAAGGTATAGGTGATATTGTCCCTGGATTGGAGCGCTGCTCAAACAAACTAGGTGCAACTGATGGTGATGAGGATATCAAGCCATCTACCTGTGGCCATGGAAGTGATGGTTTATTTTCAGCCCAAAACCGTAAAGTTTGTGATAACGTGCAACCCAAGATGGAGGCATCACTTACGTCCACACCAGATAATCCCTCCTGCCAAAAGGAAAATGTGTCGGGTGATAAAGATGAAGATAATATTTGCACCAAGCGGTCGAAGGTGTCAACTGTTAGAAAAAGATTGAATTCTAGAAAGAAAAACTATATATCTGATTCTGAAGATGATTCCAGTGGTGATATGGTCAGTGGAAAAAAAGATGGTTTTGCATCTGAAATTGTTACACATAATGCTAAAAACACTGATGGTGGACAAAAGACTCCAGTAAATGGTCAGAAGTCAAAGAAGGTGATTGCTAGGTCAGAGAGGAAACGTGAGTCTGGTTGCTCAGCTGTTACATCTTTGAAGGATGGTAGAACTGGTGGTTGTGATGCCTCTGAATCTGGCGACCATTCAAAAGATGAAAGAAAAAGAAATTTTTTATCTGGTGATAGTAGGAAGAAATTGTCTTCAGATGCTTCCAAATCCAGTTTGGAGATAGGTGGGGGAAAAAGGGTGAAGGATGAACTTAAGAGCAAAAAGAGATCAGATATAGCCGATGACAAGAGCATTTCCAATACCGAGGCCAAGGGTGAGCATTCTGGCAAGGAAAAGAAGGCTCAACTTGGAAAGCGTAATGCGGGTAGTATTGAAATTGCACATCCTGCCAAGAAGTCAAAGCGTGTCGATCCTGTCGATGATTCCTCCAAGAGGTTGCACCCCAAAATTGCAAAATCTGTTTCTCCTAGTTCTAATGTTGTTGATGACAAGTCAATCAAACATTCCGATATCAAAATATCTACATCTCGTATGAAAACAGAAAACCACTCAGTATCAAGAACACGAGCGGAAATTATTGATTCCAAATCTCCTGATGATGAACATGTGCCTCCCCTGTCAAAGCTGCATCGCCGAGCATTGGCAGCTACATGTGATTCCTCAAAGTCTATTTCTAATGAAAATAGTGAAAAGGTTCCTCCTGTTCTTAGTGTGGTGTCTGCTAGTAAAGGTTCGGGCACTCTGTCTCACAAGAAACGAAGAGCTGTTTGTCTCTTTGATGATGAGGATGATGAACCTCCCAAAACTCCAGTTCATGGAGGATCTGCCCGAAAAAACAGGCCTTCTTCAGCTGTAGATACCATTAAGATTGCCGAGCCAAAGCTTGAAAATTCCAGTGATGCTCATCAGATCATTAAAGATGATAATGTATTGGAGGATAAACTACCCAAGGAGCAATCTTCTGAAGTTCCTAATGGGTCTCCACTACCTAGCCAACCTCAAGCTTTAATGAAGAGGCCTAAGAAGGTTATAGCTGCACATGTTTCTAACAGTCCCGCAAAGTTGGAAACAGATGAAGTCAAGGAGCCCAAATCAATTATCAATTCTCCTAAAAAGTCTCCACAGACCGTTACTGCTTCTGAAAATGTAGTAGAGCAACATAAAGTCACCAAGCCAGTGGCAAAATTTTCTGTTGCTCATACTCAAAAAAAGTCTCAAGCCGGGGCTGGTAAGGGTTCAGGTGCAGTTTCTCATAGTCTCATCTCTTCCCAAAATCAAGTTCCAGTTGAAAGAAAGAAGTCAGCTTCTTCACTAGAAAGATCCAAAACACTGCCAAAGTCCAATTCAAGGATGAATGACTCTGCTGTTTTGTCAGAAGTAGTGGATACTAGCTTTCTCTCTGGTGACAGGTATATGGCTTGTATTGCTTCAAAACTTTTCCCTTTCCTATTGGTTCAATTAAATGTATGCCAATTTAATCTTTTGACCTATAACAGACCTGAAGCCAGCAGGGAAGATAAAACAATTTCATTGCTTGATTCAAGGATTTCAGATTCTGCTTTGTCCATGAAGGATCTTATTGCAGTGGCTCAGGCAAAAAGAAAGCAGGCTCATTCACAGAGTTTTTTCCTTGGCAATCCTAATTCTGCCTTCTTATCCACCACTGATTTACATGGAACAAATTTTAGTCCGTCCTCTTCACTTCAGCCTTTCCTGACTGACACCAGTATTACAATGAACACAGATATACATGGACTCTATAATCGTACAGCGTCAGGTTCTCCCTCAGCTCATGGTCAGCAGTCTTCATCACAAAACCAACTTGATTATGAGGAAGTTGATGAGAGAAGAGTCAGTTCGGAACACAGGGATGCCAGGGGCTCATTGAGTGGCGGTACTGAAGCAGCTGTTGCTCGTGATGCTTTTGAGGGGATGATAGAGACTTTGTCGAGGACTAAAGAAAGTATTGGACGGGCTACGCGTCTTGCCATTGATTGTACTAAGTATGGCATTGCCAATGAGGTATGCCGTATAATCTCTCCTTTATTGTTACTTCAAACAGTTCACAAGTAAGGGTGTGCTTGTATTTTCATAGATGTATTACGCATGGTCATTTTATTTCGTTACACATATTTTATCATTGACTATTGTTTTGAAAAGGACCTAGAATGTGTAGTCTATTATCCATTTGACCTACCTTATTGGTAGTATTTTGTTTGTTTTTGTGTAAGATCAGTTTGAAGTAAGTTTTTAGTCGATTTCAGTGTCATTTCCTGAAATAAAGGTATGGATGTTTATTAATTATTATTATTATTATTATTATGAGGATGTCTTCCTGCAGTCGAGCTTTTTGTTAATGGAACATGTATTAGACTAAAGATTCACGCAAATCAGAAATGTTGAAAATATTATTGTAGTTGTCATTCTTCAAGAGGTATTCAGTTATGAGCAATTATCTGTTGCAGGTTGTGGATCTTCTAATACGGAAATTAGAAGCTGAGCCTAGTTCTCATCGAAAGGTGGACTTATTCTTTCTAGTGGATTCTATCACTCAGTGTTCTCATAATCAAAAAGGTCGATATACAGTGATAAATATGATTTGTGCTCTCTCTCTTTTCCCCCATTAAGGTGTGCTGACATATGTATATCCCCTATCCTTTTGTAGGTATTGCTGGAGCATCATACATCCCTGCAGTCCAAACAGCATTGCCTCGTCTTCTAGGTGCTGCTGCTCCCCCTGGAGCCGGGGGTCGTGAAAATCGGCGCCAGTGTCTCAAGGTATTTTTCTTCAGACTGTTTGCTTGCACTCTATTCTGACGGTATTTTGACATGCTGTTTTCATAACAGGTTTTACGATTATGGCTTGAGAGGAAGATATTGCCCGAATCTCTTCTTCGACGTTACATGGATGACATGGGAGTTCCAAATGATGACATCAGTGCCGGATTTTTTCTTAAGAGGCCATCTCGAGCTGAGCGTGCTATTGATGATCCCATAAGAGAAATGGAGGGAATGTTGGTTGATGAGTATGGGAGGTATGGATTATTTTTATTCACTCATAATCTCAATTCTAGAGAGTTAAATGTCATCTAGTTCTTTCTTTAAGGCATAGAATTATATGAAAGGATGATGCTTTATTAGTAGAATCAGCATGTATTCTGACCTTCACATTCTTTGAGCTATTTGTTACAGTGATCGATTTATAAAATTATATTCAAATTGTGTCAGTGCAGGCTATCATTTTTTACATATTCAAGATTAATATTTCTGACACCATAGATATTTGTGATTTTGCCAGCAATGCTACATTTCAGTTGCCTGGCCTTTTATCCTGCCATGTATTTGATGATGATGAAGAGGACGACCTTCCTAGTAATTCTTGTAAGGAAGCTGGTGTTTCAACACCTGTGGAATGTTCCCAAGCTTTAGGCGAGTCAGAAATGTATGCCGTCACACCAAATGATCGGCGTCACTGCATCTTAGAAGACGTGGACGGCGAGCTTGAAATGGAAGATGTGTCTGGACCCTCAAAGGGTGAAAAATCTGTTTCTGCAAATGGTTCTTTTGACACTGGTTTGCAACAACAGTCCTCTAGTAAGATCCCGGAATCAGATTCAAACATTTCTTCTCACTCGCCCTTCCTACTAGAGGGCTCTCCACCGCTGCCTCTTGATTCCCCTCCTCCTCAGCCACCATTACCTTCTTCACCGCCTCCACCTCCACTATCCCCATCTCCACCTCCACCTCCACCTCCACCTCCTCCATCATCGTCACCTCCTCCTCCGGTACCGCCTACTGGGCCTCCTCCACCGTTGCCACCTCCGCCTATACCCCCTCATGGGCCTCTGTCAATGGCACCTCAACCTGGGTCACTACTACCACCGCTGTCAGCATTGCCGTCATCATCACAATTGGCATATCAACCAACCATACCTCAGGTATATTGTAGTGCAGCTAGTGTAAGTCATCTCACTGTTAATATGCACTTGTTTCCTTGTGTGTGTAACTGCGTATCATCTGTCATAGCTG
The DNA here is from genome assembly GCA_036897365.1 of Geranium brycei. Lineage (NCBI taxonomy): Eukaryota > Viridiplantae > Streptophyta > Magnoliopsida > Geraniales > Geraniaceae > Geranium > Geranium brycei. The sequence continues at coordinate 15,789 of JAYMTP010000418.1, read as the reverse complement.
TATCTTCTCTTTTTTTCCGTACAGGGTAACCAAATTATTCAAACAGCTGGCAATACTTGTCATGGAGGTCATGTCAATCCTTCTGTGAAAGGTGAATTGCTTCAGCAGCAGTCTCCTTGCTTTGTGCAATCAGGAGCCTGCAGTTCTAGAGATCCTTCTGGGTTTAATTCTTCGAGACAGTTAGAATACGGGCATAATGACTTATTTATGAACCCCCAAGTATCCCAACCAAACCAGCAATTTCCACCAGGCAATGCACCTTTTGGACAAAGACCCTTACACCCTGCTCCACCTCAGCCTCCATCCAGTCACTTTTCGTATTCAAATCCCACTGTTCAGCAGCATAATCAGCATCCTTATCCCCGCCCGCCGTACTCTACACCTTCCCATTCTGATGGACGCCACCGATATGTTAGTGATGAACAATGGAGGATGCCTTCTAGTGAGTTTAATGCCAATAATCAGCATGCGGTGTGGATGGGTGGCAGTAGAACTCTATCATGTTCAGGCACTTCATTTGTCCAGGAGGGTATGCAGTACTTACTTGGCGCTCTTATGCATGAAATGATCACTTCAAAGTAACTGAAGTTATTCCAACTGTTTTAATTTTGAATTTCAGTAAATCTGGTCAGTAGACTGATGTCTTGTTGTGAAGTGTCCTAGCTTGGTTGAAATTTGGCCAATTCTTATTTTGTTTGTATTCCGCCCTGAACCAGCCATTTTATTTTATTACATCCTTCCGAGCCAGTGACGTAGAATAAATATCTAAATTAGTTAGCCGCAGCCCTAAATATGGACCTGTTTGCACTAATGCAAGCTTCATGTCCACTCTTTATGACTCCATTCTGAATATGTAAGCTTATTTGTGCAAATAAATATCTCTGGTTTATCTTTCTTCTAGTTACAGGGTTTTTCCGACTAAGATTCCTGTTGTCATTTTTCATCCTATGTTGGAGTTATTTATTGATCTAGAATGTGCCAAATTCTGTAGAATGTCTTCGTATTTTTGTCTTGATGTAACTGCAATCGCATATTGATTTTGGTGATTCAATTTGCCATGAAAGGTTACTTCCGGACGCATCATGAAAAACCTCCATCGAACAATATGAGTTTTCAGCACCCTAATAATCCACCGGCAGTAGCTCCAGTGCAAGGTGATATTGTCTGCTTTTGCTTTGTTCTGTTTGTGGTATCATTTGAAACTTGTTTTGCAATTACTTCCCAATGATCACAGTGGTGGTCTTTCTGCAGGTCATGGTGTGCCACAGATTATTCCTGGAAGACCTGACATGTCTGCCCATACTGGTTGGAGACCATCTTAGAAGAACTTTCAAATGTAATCTAAGTATTTAGGTATGCTTTTATTGCTTCTGGCCAATTTACTGGACAAAAGTGAAAACGTATCCTTCGAATCTCTGGATACTTCACATAGATTATTTTTCTTGTCGGTAAAGATTCCCTGGTTAGCTGGCCGTATAGGTTTCTGATTGTTTTGCTTTATTTTCAGTGCTTTAGCGGTGGAACAAGGTTAATACTGGCATCAAAGGAATATTAGCTTGCGGGCAGAGGATCTTCTTACCACCTGATGCATTGTAGAGAACTTGTCGGGACTAGTGGCAGGACTGTATATTGTTTTCTTCCTGACATTATCCCGAGAACATTTGCTTCCAAGTTTAGGCCCATGTTTCTGACTTGGTTAGTACACCCGTTTCTCTACTCCTGTAACTATACTGGATATATCAAATTTTGTATTTTGAATTTGACTGAGAAATGCCATTGATCTTCTTTTATTTATTAAGTTTACTTTGCCATGAGTGACATCATTTGTATCTTCTGTACCTCTGAGCAACAGACTTGAGTGTAGAAGTTGGAGTCATGACATAACATAAAATAATTTACCGGATAGAAATTTGTTGCTTTGCTTGATAAGTACGAAATAGTATGCCATCCTTGAAGAAATACACATGCTTTGTTTCATATTAAAGAAAATGTCCGAAATTAGTAGCATACATGTAGATAAGCAAAGATCTTCTCTTATAATGTTATTTCTAGTTTACACAGGTTTAGTACATCAAATATATTCTATTTGATGTGGAATTAGTTTCTTTTCAAATGTAGAAGATCCTTGTAGGACATTAAAATGATATAGGCTTCATGACTAGGTTTTAAGCTATATTGGTTAAACTGAACTACTCAAAGTATGTATAGGAGAGGTCGTTCTAGTGCTCTTGGTTGTCAAAAAATTTAGTTTCTTGAACATTCTCTCCTGGTTTAGTTAGACTGGCTGTTGAATTCACTCAGCGAACTGGTTTAGTGTTGAGAAGATGACTAACTGGTTGTATTGTACTAACCTTTTGTTTCTAGCCAGTCCAGATTCGATCAGTAAAAATTGTGTTACTATTTCACTCTTATCTCGTGTCTGTAAAGTTTGGAAATGATAATTATTTTAGTTGCGAGTTGACTTCAAGAATTATATGGAAACTAAACATCATATATTGTTATAGATTCTGGAAATCCGTTAACATGAAGTTCTACAAACTTTGGGGGCTTTTCAATTGGGTCATTCATCAAGGAATAAAGGTGTTGATTTCTGAAGTTCCGGATAGTCATTCTGCTGCAAAATATTGAAGGTAAAAAATATCATATAACATAGATAACAGGGCCCAGACAACTCAGAATTTATATTGCACGATAAATATGTTTTTTTTTCATGCAAATTATGTTTCGATGTAAAGATAGTTCTCCCAGATAGCTAACAAACGTTGGAAAATATTTTGCACTAGCGTTTTTAGTTTGACAATTAGTTCATCACCTTGTGAATCTCATTATTGTGTTTGTAACACAGCCAACCATATATTACAGATTTGTTTTTCATGATTTTCAACTCTTTAGTTAAATACAATCCTGAATTTGTTTCTTTTTCTCAATAATTATACATGGTCTGTTGCCAAATAGCTGTGCAGTTGTCATGATATTTACATTTGGTCGATAGGATGATTTTATTTTGAAGAACTTTTATCTGTGCCTCTGTTGGTCCCTGTTTTATGTGGTCCCGTATGTTCATGAACCTTGAAGGCATGTGCAATAAATTTACATATAACATGCTATTTTAAGTGGATTATAAGAATGAGGAGAGAAAATCATATATCATATTCATATAAGCTTTGTTTGATCATCTGAGGAATAATGTGCAGATAGGGTTTTGCCAATGACCCGATAAACCTCATAATTACCCGTGTTTTTTTATATCTGTGCACATGGTTCTGTCATACTTCCGTGGGACTGCCTATTTTTGTATCCTTAGCAGTGAAAAGGGTGGGAGGTGGTGGAATTAGTAGACTTTTAGTTCTAAAAGTGACGAGTCTTGCAATTATTATAGCAGTCCAATGTCGGTTTTTGGAGTTAGGCATGGAACTGTCTTCTAGAGAATAGGATGATGCTACCATTTTGCAGGTTGTTGGAGAAGCTTTTGCCGATTGTTAGATTCTGTCTTTCTCGTCAGGTACTGCAAGTTTGTTCCTATTAGAAGCACTGTTTTTGTTTATGATTCTCAGCTCCAAATAATTTCTGATAAGTTGTGTGAGCTAATGTTATTCATTTTAGAGGAAATATCGATAAGTATTGTGCCTCAAATATAGTAGGAATCATTTCCTGGCCCCATTTCCATAGCAATAATGTATCTGCTCCGTCGGAAATTCCCCGTCTCCCTCCCGTTTAGTTTTTATACGCATTGGTTACAAGGTGGATTGCAGTCAATCCGACAGGCTTTCCAGTTTAAGGGATTTGCACCAAATCCCCAGAAGAAAGTGTTTGGCTCGACTCCAGTCAGATTAAAGACATCTGTTTCAGATTATTGTCATCTTAAAAGAAATATGTACACACGATGCATAAAATCTGATCAGATCATACACAGTTTTGGTGTGTATTTAATCATTGGTGGTGCTCAAAATAAAAATAATGTGAACCCAAAAGGTTGGCCATTTTACATCAATACGACAATACGTTTTAATGGGCGTCGTTAAATATACAGCAATATAATATATTGTTCACGCACAGCTCACTGTATACACTCTATTTTAAACCTCAAAATTCTCTGTAGCTAAACCAAGATATTCTCAAACCAATGACCCAAAAAAACTGTTTATTTTGATTTTTGCTTTCATATCTATCTCTACCCTCAGGACTGGCAATGAAACAAGCTACTATATATTGAGGCAAAAAATTAAATAGAATGTCCCGAATTTTACTCAACTAATCAATGGCAGCTTTGCTTCTCCGGCCAGCAATAGGCGGCAACCCGTCGAATATTGGTATGGCGATTGCCGCAGTCGAAAGCGCCTGAAAGTCTGATTTCAATTTCATTTTCGACGCCAGCCAGAGGGATGATGACGACGTGCCACTGTCCTGATCTTGTAAACTGGAAGTGCTCGACGATCTTATCACTCCGTCTGACCCGTCAGCCGAGCACGGCTCGCCTGAAGCGTCGGGGTCGGCTGAAGCGTTGTTGTTTCGTGTTGCTGCCTTGGGCCTCTGAGCTAAGCTCTTTCCTGTTATTGGCGAGATCAGAGTGCTGCTGCTGCCGGTTTCTTCCTTCAAGATCTTTACCGGGGTCTGGCAGTTGAAGTCGTTTTCTGATTTCTGGCGGCGCCTGACGAGTTTCTCCATCTGCCTGTTGAATAAATCAACGTTTTCGGGTTTTGAAAACGGCGAGTTGGTGAACGGTTCGCTGGTTTCATCGTCAAGGGAGTCGGCGTAGCTTCTTGATTTCCGATGGAAGTTCAGGGGAGAGTTTGTTATCGATGAGAATCTTGCTGACGTTTCGTTTCCTAGATGATCGACGGTTCCCATGTCATAGCTAGCGGATTTAGGTTTCCGGTCTGATGGTTTGAGCCCGTAGTAGCCCTGCAGAGAGCTCATAGCTGCTGAAACCTTCCGCCGGGAGGGCTCTGTCAGTGACGGGAAGAGTTCGAGCGGATCGTCGTGCTTCTGCCGGGTACAACTGCTCTCTCTGCAAAAAGAAAATTTAGTGTGATCATTCTCTATCTGAAGCATTGTTAAAACTAGATTCATAGCATGTATTATGTATCTCGTGATTTGTATAAACAGTATAAAGATCTATCAGTAATGCTTTGAAGGTACAAAATAACTTCGAACCGTTAATTGTTATGTTATTGGAAGGATTGCCTCATGTTTTTACTGGACTGCAAACCTACTCGAGTGACTTGATTTTGTATATGCCATATAAAACATATCATTCCCGCTATGAAAAACAAAGAAAGGCTACACTGAATGTTTATGGCATACATGTATGAAGTTACAGACTCTTGTAGGCTATTTAGTATAACAATAAAGGGAAGAGCCAATGTAACGATCATATAGAGGAAGAGCAAACTAAGCATAAAAAATCATAACTAGATGTTGCTTCTCAATTTAAGCTTGGTCTCATACTGATTTGTACTCTGTCAATGATGCCACATCAGGACTCCTTTACTTTATTAAATCTATACTTGCTTAGGTTAGCTAACAGACGTCTCCTAAGAGATGAGAATAAAGTATATCACATACTACTTCTTGACTCTATTTCTAACATTGAAAAGTTTCACAATGTAGCCATTGCCAATTCCGTCAACTGGTTGGCTTTGATCAATAATATATTTTCAACCTTTCTGTCAGATCTATCCATTACGTAAGATCTGTAATCACATTTACACCCAGTTCTGCTCATCTACATGCGATTGGGGTAAATTAACATGGAATAAAACATTACTAGAAACTCAGTTCATGCATACATAAGCACAGAGTTGGAAGAGCAATGCATGAGATGAGTTGCTTTCTTAACAACATTCAATCATCTATCCCCAAAAGTGAAAAATAAATAAAAATGAATCGCATGACCAAAATGTACCAGAATTTCTAAGTGCATAATCCAAAGGGAGTACCACAAAGATCCTGATAATTGTCAGCATCTGACGAGAAAACTGATTGGTACTGGTTCTCATATGAACCACCTTATATGGGTTAAGTATGACAGCAGTAATTCAGATGGGATAATGCATGGAAATGATGGACCAAGGTGCTGATTAGAATAACAAAACAATATGTAGAGTGAGTAAGAGGAAGTAAGGAACATGTAATTACCCTGTTGAAATAGAACCATTCGACAAGCAAACAGTCGGAGCCGGAGGGTGCCTTCCAGGTAGAGGAATCTTAAGGGACTTGAGAGCAAACATTTGGAGGTCCGTAACCAGGCCATTCATCTTTTTGATGTCATTCACCTGACTCAGAATAAGCATTTATAATCAGAATAAAACTGAAGCTCGTCAAACTATATCTGAATGAACTAGATAGAAGGAGAAAACAGTTCAGATAAAAGAGGGACTAGAAATTTGCACAAACATGCCAACTCAAAGCCTAACATCCGATACTGAGCTGACATGATAAATCACAGTGCATGCCTGCTCCTAGATAGTTTGTATGTTAAGTAAAAACGATTGACCTACTCCTTGGTTGGTCTAACTCAGGTGAAACACATAATTCATGCAATATAGGCAACAGGGTAGTAATCAATCAACAAATATAATTTTATTCTTCCACAATCAGTCAATCACCATCATGTAGGGGTTACAGGTCTTTGGATCCCTTGGCCTAAAAACCCATTACATGAGGTTTTACGACTTCCCTCACCTTGTTAATTAGCATAATAGCAAGGAATACACTGGATAAATATAAGACGAGGCAACAACTTCGTTGTAATTCTTATAACTCGTGGGAGGTATACATGATATTTCTTTCCTTGTCACCTCAAATGTTGGTTTTTGCACTTAACATTCATTTCATTACCTTAAAATTGTCACATATTCCTCCACAAACCCTAATTCCTTTTAACATACAAAAGCTATCCCCCTAATATCAAAACTCCATAAGAAATGTCAATCCACAAACAGATAGGCAAAAGAACCCAAGTGAGTTTTCACAATTATTCTTTCCACTTCCCCTTTTCATAAACCTATTTCTTCCTTCATTTCTATAATGGAATTCAGCCAAAAATCTGACATATAGACTACAGTAGAAAATTTTCAGAATATCTGAAACACCATACAATTCGGAAAGAAAAATAAATAATAGCATGCAATAGATACATACGCAGATAAAAATTTATGTATGAAAATGAGATAATACGAAAAAAAAATCACCTCGACGCCGTACTTGATGGCGACGCCGGCGAGAGTATCGAATTTGGAGACATGATGCTCAATGAAACCGAGAGGAGGATGAGGAGAAGTAGCCGACGACACGAACGAAACCGGCACAAGCTTGCTAGCTTCACAAACACCAACACCATATCCATGCGCACCAGCACCAGCGCCATTCTCTCTGTTACAAAGCACCCGATCTACGAGCTCCACCGCATCGCCACCGCTGTAAATCTCAGACGAATCGCCATTCTCATCGAGCCCCCACCCCCTCTCCATCTCCGTCTCACAACCATCAACCTCGATCCGTCTCCGTCACTCCTAAACACAAATCCTCATCGCCATCGACAAAACATCAACAACAAAAACGAGAATCTCCGATCGGAATCGAGAACCAGGCGACGAATTCGATTACAGATGGATCGGATTGGAGAGGATCTGGAGGAGCATTGGATCGGGAAACTGGGGGAAATCGGGAGAGGAGCGATGAGATCTGAGGGCGAGAGAGAGAGAGGAATGAGAAATCTTTGAGAGGTTTTTTTTTTGTTTGTGTTGTGCGTGTGTTCGTCGATTTACTGTTTGTTTCCTTTGTATTTGGTCATTTTATTTGTTTTATCCCATTTCAGGTTTTCTAAATTTTTATTTTCCTAAACAACTGTAAATTTATAATAAAGGGGTTTTTTTAGTCAATAAAGTCATTCATTCATACAAATCGAATGGATCAATTCCCGCACCATAAATTAAAGGCATACAAAAATTCATAATATTATGCAAGTCACGATCTTCACCTCAATTGGCTATTGATATCTCGTGATTTTACTGCAGAACTCATTAAGCTTCCGTGAACAATCCTGCAATCAAACTGAAACTCATATCAGAGAGCTGCTATAAGCAGTACACAAACAAACACGGTTCGAAAAACAGAGAACAAGTAAATCTCTAACCACTGGGGCACACTCGGTTGGTACTAAGAGGTTAAATATTTGTAAGCTATAAATTAATTAAATATTCTATTCAATTTTTTTGGTTACGTTTTATAAGTGATGCTTTAATGTATATTGTATTTAACAAGGTTTTCACCCGCAAAATAAACCACATTTCTCAAAATATGTTGTTATGATTTTATTTGATTGTCTATGTTTATCACTGTTTTTTAAAAAATATTATGTGATAGTAGATCGAAAAGAGCATTTTGAAGACTGATTAAAAATTATTTTGATAAGTCAAAGAGGATAAAACACTTGATATTTATTAGTTTTAGATTTCTACTCTTTAAAATTGTAGTTAATTTTCTAATCCCGTGGAAATAAGTTTTTATGGCTATAGTGACCGAAATTAAAGTTTTATCTCAATGGTGTTAAATATGTCTATAAGACAAGCAAAAATACATAGAGTTAGAGACTTTGAATAGTGTTAAATATGTCTATAAGACAAGCAAAAATAGGTAGGGTTAGAGACTTTGAATATGTAACCAAGAACTGAGCCATAAACGAAAAATAAATAATTATACTTGATAGTTTAGTTTTAGTCATGAATTTGAGAGAACTATTTAATTTCGATTTGGTTCTTGAAATTCAAAACTGGCGGTTCACCTACAAGAATCAAACTAATTTGTGTTGTCACGTATCCACTTCTCGTCCACCCACGTGTGTTATATATCTTCTATTGTTATTTTGTTACAAACTTTATTGATTGAGACTGGAACCATGAAGTTCATAAGCAGGTAGTGAAAGAATAGAGAAAAGAGAATGAGAAATGCAAATTCAACTAAAAAGCTGAGATTGTGTTTGAGAGCCAACATTATATAGCAAAACAGCAGCATATTTATGGTTGTGTCCTCACTTATCTTTCAGATTGGGCTGTAACTTTGTCAATTTTGCAGTTCACTTCACATCTCCAAGGAATAATAGCTGCCCTGCCCTATAGGTCAACAGGTCTGGCAAAAACCCGAAAGCATCGATTATATTTTGCATTTCAGTCACTCAGACGATCATCAAGCCGATGACCTGCACAATGCAAAATAACTAAACGCGACAGACGGTAACAAACTGACAGTGTGTGAGAGGAAGAGAGAAACTGAGCTTTTTCAATCAATTTCCTTAAATGAATAACCTGAATAATATATATTCTTCAAGGACGAGCCCACAAAGGTTCCAAAGAAAGAGACTTGGACTGAGCCGATGATGCCCCGGGAGGAGGTGCGTGGACAGTGATCGGAAGAACCCAAGCTGTTCTCTCTCTTCCCTCTATCATAAGAGGGTGATCATATCTGATTTCAGCAAAATTGAAGAGAAAATAATAATAATCAGTTTCAGCGTAGAGAAATGATACAATTAGTAAATTACAAATTATCTTCTTTCAGTAAAATTCAGTGAGACAAAGACATGGAAATCATGTAGTGCAAAAGGAAGAACTAACTCTTGCTAAAAATTAATAGAGTATAAAATGCTGTTTTCCATACAAATACTTACTGCAAAGATACAAACCTTGGCGTGATTAGAGCATGAAAGGGGTTCAAGAATAAACTTTCTTTTTATAAGGGCTAAAATAATTTATTTTGACTTTTCGATCCCCTCCCTTATGCTTTCGCTAAGACAAAACACCCTGTCAATGCTACAATTCTGTGATATTTTCATACAAGTCCCTTCATTGGCAAAACTTATATAAAGCATATATTCAGATAAAAGCCACATAATGTATTTATGAAGTATAATAATTTCTCTGCTTCTTCAGTTAAGGTTAAGGAAATATCATAAAGTGCTCTCTAACACGATTCTAGTAGAAGAAAAGAAAGCAAAAGTGATATTGTGAGAATATTGCCATAGTCATACCTTGTCCAGTCCACATTCTTCGGAGTGGTATTAAATTCAAATCGAAGAGCCCACTTGACGGAGACATGGGGAGTGGAAAAGGACATGGGTCCGTCCATGGGAATGGAAAAGAGGAAGCTCGTCTGAACCAAATCTACAACAACCTCCTGATGATCGCTCAGAATCTACGAAAATAAAAATCCAAGTATGACGAGTAATATGAGATTTTCTGATCTGTGCATATAGGAAAATGACTCATTTTAGTATATCAGAAAAGGATAGGGAAAAGAAACGCAGCAAAAAAAATAGTCATAGCATAAAGGTTCAATATAACAACTAAACCAATAGAGAACCGAGATAAGCACTTTTTTTATCGGCAATAAAATATATTATAAAGCATACCTTAGTAATTGTGGGGGAATTCCTCCTAGAAGGATGGACAGAACGTTGAGATATGGTCTCTGAAATCTCTAATGTTACCGATATCTAGAATACAGCAATTCTTCTGGTCAACTTTGAAGAATTGATAACCAGTAATGGTTTTTTTTATCAGCAAAATAATTATTATTGCACTAAAACAAGTACAAAAGGAGTATGAAGACTACGAAACAAAAGACTAAGCAAAAGCCTAAAAACATAAATTAAACAATAAAAACACAGGTAATGATTTAATGCTCATTAATATACAAAATCACCTCAAGACATCTTCTAGCCCTTTCTTCATGAAAGAAAGTCAAAGTTCCGCCTATCTGTTACCAAAACATAGTTCAGAAAAAGGAAATAAGTGGCAAATATTATACAAAAGCACAATTCATCAATTACCATATCACCAAAATAGTAAGTGGAGTCAGAGTTCTTAGGTGAGAATCTGAGAAGAACCTGGTCATCCAGTTTCATATTGTACGATCTTCCTCGAATAAAGCCTTCTGCTGCAGAAAATGTTCTCAGCAAATAAGTTTACCAGCCCTTACAATGAACACCGCCAAAAACCGAGATACGTTATAGATACTACAAAATGAAGGATGAGAAATTGTGATCATTTACATTTTGCAGACTCAGTAGCTCCATTGCCGACATCGTCTGCAGAAAGGGGTTTTGATTGCTTCCGCTGCAGTCTAGGAGAATGGGTGGTTGGTGGCAGCTTCTTCGGTGACAAAACTCCTAATTCCAAAAATGCATACCTACCATTCAGAGAAGTTGCTTTCTACTGTCTAATAAAGCAAAACGGCATGTTGAAACAACTGAAGCAATAATGATCCGAATTGAGAAAAATAAAACGAGAAGCTTTGTGCATGCAATAGTTATGGATTCAGAACTGTAAGTTGCTCACCGGCAGAAGAACCATCTAAGACTTCAGCCACCGCCAGGTGTGGAGGTGCCAGATTTGGTGATAGACTTGAGCGTCCTCCAAGATATGAAGCTTCCTTATATGAAGACCTTGCTGAAAACGACTGCAAAGATGGTGAATTTCCATAATTTTGATGTGCACTTTCTTTAATTGGATTGTATGATGAGACAGATGAGATTTCATCCCTCGAGCTTTCATATCCTTCCTCAACTCCATCGTAGACATCATTTGCTCTAGTCTGTAACAAAATATTTCTGGTTATATTAATATCTTAAGCTGTAAAAGGAAGGATGTCTGGAGAGTGGAGACACTATTATTAAAATGGAAGTAAGAAGGAATAAAAAATGCAATGTAATAAACATTAACAACCTACCCAATCAGAGTCTACATCCATCTCTTTCCAATATATATCCATTTGGACAGTTGTAATAGGAACTATGCCTGGAAACATCAAAGGAAAAATAAAAAAATGACATGTATTATTTAAGCGCACACTGAGACAAATTAAACTGTATAGCATCATGAGACAGAACACCTCTATGCACAACCCAAAAAAAATTGTCAATACAGAAAATACCATTATGCATTGCATTACTGTTAACTATTTTATACCAATAAGCAAGTTACTCAATATTGTTTGCTATTCTTTTGCGCAAGGAAAATTTTTGGTTCATGTCAACAACAATTAATAAAGCAAGCTTCACAAATCAAACCCTTTTCCCATTCAAAGTGGGATCAAATGCATGAACCCTCTAGCAAGTAGCAACTCTTTGGAGTCCTCTTGTATTTTGCTTTTCCACTCCACCCTATCTAGTCAAATGTCCATATTGTTGAGTCTTACACTACCATATGTTTTTCTTCTTATTATTTGTTTTGATGTTAACTTATGATGATAAGAACATCTGTTCTGAATAAGCATTAACCAGAATATAAACATTTAAAACTACGCCAGTTAAGTGAATATTGAATAGTGATCATAACCCAACCACATTGTTAAAATCTTATTTTAAGTGGACATGCAGAAATAGGGGATGCCAAGCCAGAGATCTAATGGATGATTAAGTCCTACAAGACTTGAAGACGAATGCCACCCGAGTCATCAGTTATTAAATAACCATACTTTTTCTTTGATACTTAGATGTATCATCATCCTTTATCGATAAACTTAAACTGAAAGCTTACATAATTCTTCACACTTGTTGCATGGTTATTTTTATTTCCAAGACCATGTGATTTTAGGCTAAAGGTGACTATGCTAATTGTCCTACATGACAGCTTAGGAGTTCCCAACATGAGCATTCATGCCATCTAGATTAATCGCCAAAAAAGTCAAAGTTGGAGCTGATAAAAAGGTTAAACTTTGGCCTGTAAGAAACAAAGAACTGCAAAGCTATAAACCAGACAAAATGAGAATAACAAATAAACTCACCATCTGAATCTTCCTCTATTAGTAATCCTCTAGTTTTCTGAGTGACCCATACTTGTAATGGAATATGAGTTTCCTGTGACCATAGAAATTCAAAGCAAAGGTTTACACAGGAGCATAGGAAATCACGTAAGTCTGTTCGCAGTAACCTCTAAGACATACTTAGGTTCTCTCAAATAACAAGAAACGAAACACGACACTTGAACTGAATAACAAAATATTAGAAGCAAAGTTTGAATTGAAACGAAAATGAGAATCCTTTTGAGTTAGACAGCAAAAGGTACTCCAGAAAATATATTAACAGCTGAAACAAAATGTTTTAAGCAATCATAATGTTGAGATAGAGAGTTAAGGAAAACAAACCAGTTCAGTATGATCTTGTATTGGCCCACTAAGAGAGTGATCATTTTCCACCATCAGCCATCTTCCAGATAATGTACTTTTAACATAGTACAGATAACGAATGGTAGCACCCCTGTATGATGGAGGTATGACACTTGGCAGCAAAGTTTGAACCGCATCTGCAGATAGTATGAAGAAACTTAAAGATCAATTTCCATTGGGAAAAAGTAAATTGCATTTATCAATGGAAGTGTTTTTCCCAAGAGATTGTGACGGAGTCTTCTCCTGGAGTACATAATACTATGTACTGACTTATTTCCTTGATGCACCAAACATCTTGGGAAGTTTTTTTCACTGAAGCATGTGAAGCCTAACAATTTCAGTAATCCGGTTAACATATCATAGAAACTATATTGTAATGTAGAAAGAATATATGCATGTATTTAGAAACATGAATATGATAAATAAGAGCATGAGTTTACATATTTTTGTGGCACCAGAAGAAACAATCTGGTTTGAAATTATTGATGATGTTGAACAGTCCAAGAAAACATGTTCGCCTGAAAAAAAAAACTAAAATGTTATTAGTCACTGATAGTCTGGTACTAATACTGTGCACGTCCAATTCGCAATGCAGATAATCCTTTCCTTTTTTTGTTAAATAGAGTCTGTAGTTTTAATCATCCCGCACTTTAAACCACAAAATAAAGCTCAATAACCAGTATTATCTAATGACTGAGAAAAGAGAGGAAGGTCACAAGTAGGGGCACTGAGCATAAGTCATAATGCTTCCAAACTTCATGAATGCTAACAAGACCATGTAATCTGATACACATATCCCTCCAGTAATATATCTGCACTGTTCTTGAGTGTTAAAAAACAAAGGGAAGCTCAAAGCTGGGTGCAAGAAGCATACACAATAGAAGTTAACCATCTATAAAGCCAATTGCCTAACAGATTAGATTCTGTATTTTCCACATCAGTTGAAGTTTCCAACTGAAATATGAAATACATTTTCAAATATCAATAATGATGTAAGGCATATGACAGTACAAATAGTTTGCTTCCTCCCGTGAGTTCAACTTACTACCCCATCCATCCCTAAATAAGTGTCCTATTTGACTATTTGCAAACCATACATATTAGATGGCATATGCAAACCCATAAGTGAATACAGCTAACCCATAAGAAGGATATTATTAGTATGTTGTGCATAACTAAACTCCTAATAGAGAATTTTGACAATTATTTAGGGACATCAAAGTAAGGAAAATACAACACTCATTTAGGGACGGAATGAGTATTTCTTGCATAAGTGTGCTATCTAGAACTTATATTGTTTTTCTTTTCAATTTTTGCAGTATTTTCACGACCCAAACAATATGAGAATGAAACTTTAACGTACATAGAACAATAAGCGTGAAAATCCACCAAACATCTAACTTCATTCATTTTCAAATTAAAATTTTGGTTTTATAAGAACAACAATACAAACCTCTCATTTGTTTAGATCCCTTTGGTGGCCTCTGAGTGGCAAACCACTGAGTATCCACCTTCTCGATCCCTTTCATCTCAAAACTAAGCTTCTCGACCAAGAGCGAACAAGGCGCCTCATTGCCACCGGGATTACGAATCTCAATGGTGACGACAACGGAATCACCAGGCCTATACACATCTCTATTGGTTTTGACTTTAAGAGTTGGAACAAGCTCCCTCTTAGGAGCATCTATGGAATTTTGAACCTTGCTCAAGTCCTTACCTCCAAACAACAAAAATCTAGCAGGCAACATTGCTAACAACTGATTCTCCTAATTCTAATTTCCACCCTTCATACACAAAACAAAGAAGAACAGCACGAAATCAACCTGCAAGGAAAATAATCATATACAATTACTTCCAAAAATCATCAATAACAGCGTTAAAGCCGTGTTTGGCGAGTGAGAAAACGCGAGAAAATGTGCGATACACACAGCATCATAAACGAGCATGATGCAACTACAAAACTGGATTGAGCATTGTTTCAGAGAGGTTAGGGTTACGGATCGTCATCCGAATTCTAGATCCGCATTAGATCACCGTGGACTGAGATATCGGAGAACACAGATGAAGGAAAAAGATGCGACTGGTAGAGAAAATCACAGTCGAAGACGGAAACGTACCTGCCGGCGCTGAGAAACTCGCAGATCGGAGGCGGTTCAGATTTCAGAAAAATGGAAATGGAGGGAGGAAACGGTTGTTTTGTTGTGCTTCTCTCAGTATTAACCAACTTCAAGGCTCCAGCTGAACCAGAGTTAGCCTGGTCGTAGATGATGATGATGATCATAATAATAATAATAAATAGAGTATAATAATAATAATAATAATAATATTTTTATATTTAAATAATTAAATGTCGTAGTTAAATTTTTTAAAACATTAATTAATACAGTTAAAAAGAAATTCAAGCTTGAATTGAGAAGAATAATTGTCTGTAATAACATGCATAAGTCATCCCTTGTTTTAATATATATTTGGGATAATCTAATATAATTAGAGTTGATTTGACACTATTTTCACCTCGCGACAAATGATTTTTTTTTCTTTTATATATACTGAAAATTGTCATACTTTGGAGGAGGGGGAGAGGGGCTTCATGTGTTCGGGATATTATGAAAATTTATGACTGTGCGT
>JAYMTP010000417.1:0-34509 GCA_036897365.1 Geranium brycei | reverse complement strand
TTTTTATAAAAATGACTTTTAAACATTGTTTTTATTTATTTATATTTTTTATGATAACTTAATACTAAAATATTGTTTTTATTCTTTGTTTTTGTAAAAAAATTAGAAAAAAAAAGTTTATAATCATTTTTATTTATTTATTTAAACTTTTTTTTAATAATTTGATATTTTCGTCATTTCACAAAAAAAGTTAACAGAAAAAGGTAAAGTAATTTTTTTTTTAAGTGACGGGACTCCACAAATTGTTTTTAATTTAAGGGAGATTAAGTGAAACTCGACTATAGATTAGAGTGATTATGTGAAATTGTCCCTTTTTCTATTACATCTTAGAATTTGTAATAAACCTATTAATCATGCAAATTTTAGTTGCAAACATTATGTTACAGGAGCACAATTGCTACTAAGTTAGGTTTTGGATTGGTCAGCGACGACATTTCTTCAAAAAGTCGAAGTTCGATGAACAACTTGAGAATAAGAACTCAAACACTCAAAGATTGGACAACCCACCAATGATCATAGAGAAAACCTCGTGATTGGCTGATTTTATATCAACTAAATGTAGGTAATTATCAAAACATTTGCAATTAATTATTTAATATATGGCTTTAACTGAATTGGGATTATAGATGTGTGTGGATTGTGGTGTGGGAGTGTGGGACAGTTTTGGGTGATTAAATCAAAAGATAAAACATGTATTAATAGAAGGGGACAAGAAAGTGTCACACATAGTATTGAAAAGAGTGGAACAAATTGCTATTGGATTGCCAAGAGAAAGAGAAAAGGAATTGACAGAGACTTGGACGGATATGCAAATTTCATCTTAAAAATAAAATCGGTTCAATTATATACCAAAGTTTAACCCATAAATTCTAAATTCCACCTCACAAAGAGTTCAACAACCACTAATTACAAATAAAACTTCACATATAAAAACTTAAATATTTATTATCCTTTAAAATTGAGCGATCATCGTGTTCGTCCATCTCAATTCATCCACATCGCTTAAATTGAACTTACTTATATATTATATCAACGTCGCTTGACCTAACCTTAGTTATTGAGTTTTTGACTTTCTCTCCCTTTGTTTATCTCTTTGCTGATTTCTTTATAGTGAATGGGTCATGAGTTTAGATCCGACTCACCTGACAGGCTGACACCCTTGTGTGCGAGAATCACAGAAAAAAAAATTTTGATGCGGGTAAATGTTAAACTCATCGCGAACCCCGGGAAACTTTATCACCATGTGTTGGGCATTTAAAGATTAATATTTAAATTATGTGTAACTTATTTTCTTTTATACTCGTACTCACGAGCTTTTATTTTAACAGTGAATAAATTTCTAGTTTGATAAATGATCAAATGTAAATAGTTGCAGATATAAATATTAGAATATTTTTTATTAGATAACTTATTTGTAAAACTGGGATGTACATTGTCTTATTCATTCATTTGGAATAATCCTAATAATTTGTATAGCTATGTTTCTTTTTAAACAACTTTCTCTACAAATATTTCCTATACTTTCAGTTGTCACTCCAAATCCATCCTAAACCCCAACTCTGAAGCAATATATTTATACTATTATTGGTGTAAACATTACACCGCCACAAACGGCTCTATACAGGAAAACAAAACATCCCAATGAATAGAGATGTACATATTTGTATCAGTTTCACTCTCTCTGCAATCCACAATGCAGTCACTTAAAATAGCAAAGAACTGAAACATAAAGCAATTGAAAATTCCACTCCAAAACATAAACCAACCTTTCTTTCACGAACCTTGTCATGACACCAACCCAACTGCATGATCAACCGATGGCTTTTTCGTCAAAATTTGCAGATCAAATCGTAGTAGTAGTAGTAGCAGCAGAGGAGACTAGAACACTGTGCTCATTCAGGCGCTTCTGGAACCGGGCCAAGAGGGACTGCACTCGGACGATTCCCGCAGCCTTCTGCGAAAGAATGTCGTTTAATCTGCAGATATAGTCGCCCATTTGATTTCCTGGTTGCTCTGCTTTAGCAACAAGACTCATCTCCTGCATATCATATCAGTTCATCAGTAAAATCGTAGCAGGATAGAGAAAACGATGCGTAAACCAGTGCCTATGACAGATGGTTCTTTATTACCTCCTTAACAATGTCTATTGTCTCCTCCACCTGTCGCCTGTGTGCATTTACAAGATCTTCCTCTTCCTGGTATCAAAACCACAGAAAGAAAGTAATTGAATAGGGAATTTTGAAAGAAAAAAAAATTGAAGGTAGACATGAGATTTTATGTGGGTACCTTCAACAGGGCGTTGAGATCGTCATTTGGATGCAAATTGCTCTTCTGCTTCATCTGACTCTCGGCTTTTCTCTTATCCCCCAAACCTGATATTTGCTTATCTTGTTCATAGGTATCTTCAAAGTAATCAGAATCACCTCTAGAGAAGTCGTTTTGTTTGTAGTAACTTGAACCTACAGATGCATACATGTATCCTCCTTCCCTTCCCCTAGCAATAGGATTCTGTTTTGACCAGCCAAATCGGTTCTTTTCATTGGCGGCATCTGATGAGCTGCTGTTGAAGTTTGGCTCGACAGGTGCTGAACTTGAACTTCTAAGGTTAGAATAATACATAGTATCCTTCTTAGAAGCGTTCCCTTTTGAGAGACTCTTCACCCTGATTGTGAGAATACATCAGAAACATTCAGATAAGCAGATCATCATTCGATTTTCTCAAAAGAACACAAACCTGTCGGCGTATCTTAACGTGTTGAGAGTATGTTCACATGATCCAGAACTTGGTGATATGCATGAAATCATCACAGTGCGCGAGTCACCAACGAATGAATCTCTGAGAACTTCAGTCAGCTTACTTCCCCGGAAAGGAATGTGACCCTGGTCATTGTCGAGAGCTCTAATGCACTCCTTTAGAGCAAGTAAGCTTTTATTGATTTCAGCCCCTTCTATTCTGCAACAAGTTTTAAAACCAAACTAATTAATTGGTGTTGTATAAGAAAATATGCAAGGCGCGTAAAAAGCTTGTAAACCTCACCTAGTTTGTTTATCATTATCAGTAGTATCTGCACCACGCTCACTTCCAGCAAGATCTATAAAAGATAGCTTGCCCACAGGTCGAGGAGGCTTTAGTTCAGAGCCATCTATGGATCTCTTGATCGCGAGCTGAAGTATAGCATGAGAACGAGAAGATTCTTCATTTGCACCTGTTGTACCAGTACTTCTTGTGGCGTTTCCTTTCTCAATGAAGTCCTTTATTGTCTCAACATCAGAAACCCTGTATTCTTGCAAACCTACAATGCAGACTTGTTGTTTCCCATCTTCCCTCATGCAAAGCTTTCTGCGTGATAAAGTTTCAATTCAGGGTGGACCAGATTGTAAATTTTTTCTAGCTTAAACACAGATAACAAGCTTAAAACTTAATTGCAAATCTTCTCTAGCATGCTCGAAGGAAACACGATTAAAGCACTTACTTCCGATCGTTGAGAAGATCAAATAGTTTCCCCCCGTATATCTCAAAGAAGCTGACAAACAACTGAAAACCTTGGCTCCTGTAAGTATGATGCATCAGCCTCAAAATATGTTGAGATGCTTTGAGGGGCAGTGGTTGCATGGTGTAAGTCTTTCCACTCCCTGAACATGCAAATTATATTAACATAAACTTATTGAGAATAATATGACGTGACAGGATACACACGTGAGAATGTATTGCAGATTTTTTTTGAACAATACGAGTTTTTTTTCATACCACTTATTCTTATTGCATTTAAAATGGTTTAAAGTTCTGTGAACAATCATGCATTCTGATGTCAGTAAAATCTCCACAAGTGAACTTGTAATGTTAAGAGACATCAATTACTTGCCTGTTTGCCCATATGCAAAACAAGTTGCTTTTGTTCTGTTGAAAATTAGTGGGACTATGGGTTCCACTGTTTCAAAGTACACCTGAAACCATGATACAGGAAATCGATGAGACCGTTTTAGTGATCCTTGATGTCCTTCTGAAGTAACCCAAATCTTATTATGTACTCACTTCATCATTGGAAACACCTTCATTAAGCACAGCATCAAATACAAACTCATGCTTTTCCATGTATTCTGTTAAGTCCACCTGCAGAAGATAGTATCATATCAGACAGAGTATGAAAATATGTCTAAAGTTGAACCTGAAAAGGGTAATGGTGAAGTTACAAGTGTTCCTCAACAAAATTCCATCACATAGTACTCTCCTACTCAATCCATCTTTTGACTTGGAAAAACATAAGACTGTTTCTTTCATGTATAGATGCATGTTATTGTTTGCACATTAATACTTTATAATTGTTGGGACAGCTTCCATAAAAATCTGAGCGCATATTGATACTAACAATAATATGACTAGTAATTCAAGCAAGGTAACTGCCTTTGCAAATTTTTATTCTAAGTGATACTGCAATTAGCAAAATCAAGGGTCGTGTCTACACCTGAATAAAGTTAGGCTTTGTATTGTTGATCCAATATTACATAAGGTTCATATCATAACTTTCATTATATTTTTTTTGAAACTTCTCATAACATTCATTATTAAAATAACAAGAAAACAAAAACCTTCAGTTTTGTTTCATGAACTGAGAGAGCATTAGAATTTGGTTGGACGGTAATAATATCCTCCTCTTTCTTTGCTATTTCCTTCTTGTTTAGTGGTCTCTTCCGAACCTGTATTGAAAGCATAACAGTTTATTTATATTTAGTAGCCCCAAGTATCATTCTTTGGTTGATCTAGCTACCCTCGCAATTTATATACAAATGAATAGTATACCATGCCAATGAAGAATAAGAGAAACATAAAATCCAGGTGCTATAGAAAATGCATACCACAACTTTGATTTTAGCAACATTATTGGCTCTTTCTTTATCAGCTGAGAAACTCTTAAGGTTATTTTCCGAAACACTGTGGGGAGGTTTGTTTGTAAGCTTATTGGTAGAGAGATATTGATCAGAGTCTTCAAAACTCGCACCATAATCAGGTCGATGAAGCGTGTATCCGTCATATAGGCCAGGAACCAACATCTAGCAATGGGGCATACAATAATATCAGTAAAAAAAACTATTCAAATATATGTTTTCCTCCTTATAATAAAGTCGTCATATAAGGAAAATGAATGTTGAACCAGAGCATACAAGTTAGATAAATGATTCTTCATAGGACAAACTATAGCAATAACAGCATGGAAAAAGAGAGTAGCTTCATGTAGCCCCAAAATGGAAAACGACATATTCAGTCCTGTAAACCATCTATCTATATAGGAACTCTTATTCGAAAGAATCCAGTTCTGCAGGCTACGCCAATCACATCATGGATAGAGCTCCAAATATTTTATCAAAGTTGAATTCCAATCGATGAAATGGGGATCCTTGGTATGATTTGCATTCTGAGAATGCAGTGCCATATCTACAGGATGTGCTTAATAATCACAAGAAACATAATATATGCTGTTTAATACGGACCGACACATGAAAATCAGGAGCTTCTCTGAATATACAAAATTAAACTCCCACAATATGTATACTACTGAATCATCAAGAACACTAAAAAAATGCATATGAAAACATAATTCCAAATTTCATATTTTCAGTCACTTTGTGAACCACTGTACCAATGTAGCACACCAAAATACAAACTAAAATCATGATAGTATCAAGATTGAGAATCAAAATTTAGGCTAAACCTAATGCAGAAAATGTAAAAATAGACCTAACCTCAGGCAACAACTCTGTATCAACAGAATGCAGATCAAGCAACCCAGGGCTTAGCTCACTCGGTGCCACAAGCTCATCGCCGGCGTTCCTCTGGCTCCATGGCCGCGAATTTTGGTACATCCTCGACCCCTGACCTCGAAGCCCCAAATCCTGCACCACCACAACAGAAACACAGACCACTACAGCGATCATTCAACATTCCAGCAAGAAAGCAAGGAGAAGAGAAGAATCGCTGAAACGCACCTGCGAAGAAGGAAGAGAAGACGATTGAAGCCAACTGCGACTCAGCGACGCTTCCTGAAAGTTCTCCGAGTACTGTCGCTGGTTCGGCACCGTCGAGCTAGATCTCGACACCTGCCTCCCAATCACGTTCATCTCTCTCGCTATCCGTCTTGTTCCGATTCAATCACTCGCTCAGAGAAATCAACCTCAATCCCAAATCTATCTCCGCCGTCCGTACAGTAAACACATACAGAGCTTGCCAGAGAAGCTGCGATGGAGAAGAAGGTGGTTGAGGCAGGAAGAGGAAGTGAACCAGATATTTTGATTTGATTTTGTTACTTTTCTTTTCAAATTTTCTCAGTAACCAAACAGTGACCGAAAGAGAAAGTGAGGGAAAAAGAAATAAAAAGGCGAGAAAAGTGAAATGATTTTGAAACGGAGACCGAGGAGGGAGCGGTGGAAGAAACTGTCGACTAAAATGTACGTATCCGTACAGCATCGCCGGCGCGTGCGTGACATCGAGGGTTTCGGCGCGTGTGATTCACGCTCCGTGGACGGGGTCAGTTCATTGGTCGGTTTGGTGAATGGTCAAGCGAGTGGTTGGTCCCCACGTCGCCGGAGGAGCGTGATCCTGATCGGGTGTTACCGAGCGTACGTTTTCTAATATGATCCTCGCCATCTGGTCCGTGAATTCCTGACGAGCCTAACATTGAATGTGTTAGATTCCGTATTAGTTATAAAATGCTCTCTCATTCGATGATTCAACAAGTGGGCCCTATACGTGAGTGGGGTATTATATTAAGGCCGCGCTTTATCTGCGATAATTCAGTTCAGAAGACAAGAGGGAAAATTAATTTGAATACTTTCCAAAGTAAATTACAAAAATATTAGAGTCCAAAATCAATAATTTCCTTTGAGAATGGCAATAAGTTGGGTTTTGGTCGAGTTCTGCCAAACTCATACTCGACAAATTCATTCTCAACAGATATCAACTTGTGAAAAGATTTTGGGGATCGACCAGTGAAAAAACCCGACCCAAATATTCATATTAAAAAATAACAAAATATAATCTTTTAATTGATTTTCATAGTTTTGAAAGAAATAATTTTGTAATAAAGATAAAAAGAAAATTGAGTAGTGATGAATATTAAGTTTGAAGTATAACCGAATAAATATATAATTTATAATATAATTATCTTATTAAAATGATTTTGAGTGTGAGTCGAATCAGGTATAAGTCAGCATACACTTGCCTCACACTCACTCAAGAGACCCGAACTCGAAATTGTATGGGTTTCACCCATTTCGATGGGGGCGTATACATTTGTTATATGTCAGGTTCAAAGTTTTTAACCATCTCTAATTTTCTTAAAAGTGTAAGGACCAAAATAGTAAATAACTATTTTATTATATTAAAATCCGAACCGTCCAAATTTTCTTAATCATTCCACAAGATCTCAGAAATCAGACGGTGCTTATCAATTATGGTGACCCCACCACGATCGATTCACAGAGCTCATCTTCTCCAAAATAAATTCACAGCTCTCGCGCCTTTTTTTTTCACCAAATCGATTACAGATCAGGCTTCACAGTTCACAGTCGCAGACTAAAGTAGCGAAGAAGCTCGGAGATGGCTCAAGCGGCGAGGCTCAGCCTGCGGATGCAGAAGGAGCTCAAGATTTTACTCACCGACCCTCCTCACGGCT
This sequence comes from Geranium brycei, assembly GCA_036897365.1. Taxonomy (NCBI): domain Eukaryota; kingdom Viridiplantae; phylum Streptophyta; class Magnoliopsida; order Geraniales; family Geraniaceae; genus Geranium; species Geranium brycei. Next base: position 26,842 of record JAYMTP010000417.1, on the reverse strand, counting down.
CAACCCTCCCACACCTCTCTCCGGACTCCGAACCTTCATCTTCCTCCTCCTCTTCCATGTCCACAATCCACGCGCGTAAGCTCCAGCTGATTCGATTTTGTTGTAATAAATCTTTTATTTGGGATTGTTTTGGGTTTATTTCTGGTGATTTTTTATTTTGCAGAGATTCAAGGGCCCGAAGGAACTGTATATGAGAAAGGGGTGTTTGAAATTAAGATTCAGATACCGGAAAGGTCTGTAGTGTGGTGAATTCGTGTTTTTTGTTTGTTGATTTAGGGGTTTTTGAATTGGGGGTTTCTGGGACTTTGTGATAGGTACCCATTTCAGCCTCCAGGTGTGACGTTTGTGACGCCAATCTACCACCCTAATATCGACAATGGAGGTCGGATTTGCCTTGACATTCTCAATCTTCCCCCAAAGGTGAGGTTTTGTACTTGCCCATGAAACTTGTTTGAGCTATTTGTGTATGGTTAGGTTTTGATGATAGATTGTAGGAGTTAGCAGTATGATTGATTGTGATAGTATAAACTCTGGCTTGGTAGGCGCTTTCCTTAACTAGAGGATTTGTTGTATCGGGTCTTTTGAGCTGTTGCAGCTCTTGTTTAATGATTGTGTGACTGATTTTGTAAGTTCTACTTTTTAAGTGGAAAATGGCGTGGATAACTTATGTGGGTAACAGTGTGGGTCGGATTTGATTTGATCCTTCTACGCATAAGGATGTTGCATCACCTGAATAGGGTAGTGTTACAGTCGTCTCGACTAGATGTGAATGGGTTGATGAGGAATATGGTATGTAAAACCTTCTTTTTTTACATTGGCAATTAAAATGATTATATTAAAGAAAACAGAGACGATTCCCAAGTTGGAAAAAGAAATCTCTAAGAACAATATAATGAAATTGAAAGAAAGAAATGAAATAAGTCAGATATAAAACCTTAACTTCTGCATTTCAAATTATAATTTTCTTTTCGAGGGGATCAGGCATTGCAGCGTAGGCGTTCTAATTTCTTGCTTCCGCTAATATTTTAAGAGTCTATATAGTTTGAAGTTCTACATATACAGACTCACTCATATTTTCATGTTTTAAAAAGCTGGTTGACAAGTAGCACCGTGGTATTTTGTGACTCTGTTGTGATATGGCAAGTGGAAAGAGATTTTTTTTGCTGCCAAGAGGCAGATTTTTGCAACTGTTAAATGGAGAAAACAACATGTTTTTTTCATTTCTAAAGGTTCATCCTATTTACAAGGATTCCGTGGTTTAACCAATTAGGGGGCGTGGCAGCCATCATTGAACATCTGGACGGTTATAACAAGCGTAAGATTGCTACTGAGTGAACCGAATCCTGATGATGGGTTAATGTGTGAAGCGGTAAGTGGATACACCTCATTCATTGATGATTGGAGGATGGTAGTAGTACCCTTGATGGTTGATTATTTTTCGGATAAATGAGCAGAGTAATGAGTACAAATACAACAGACAAGCATTTGACCAGAAGGCAATATCCATGACCGAGAAGTTTGCCAAGGCTGGAGCTGGTGGGAGTTGTCTATCCATAGACACCAACCCTAGTCCAAGCATGGTACTAGCCTTAGAATCGATTTGATCAACAAAAAAACTTTTCCAGTATGATTCTACGTTCAAATTTGCAATTTTCTTAATGCAGATGGAAGTCAAAAAGGCAGCCGAGTCAAAACTTTGTGGCCTTGATGAGCATACTGTTGATCAAAAGAAGTTCTCTGGGAACAGGCGGAAGTTGTCGCTGGAGTCTTCAGTTTCAAGCCAGAAAAGGAGCAATGAGTTAGACGCGAACAAGGTGCATGCTCCTCCAGTGGAGGCTGAGGGTATAGTACAAGTGTCAAAAGGCACGCCTCTTGATTACAGCTCAAGTCATGATAATCCAAACGGAACCAGGCGGAGGTTGTCGTTGGAATCATTCAGTCAGCAGCAGAAGCTAGATTGCATTAACCCGGACAGAGCAGTACAAACTCACTGTCTCTTACAGGCAACAAGCTGCCATGAAAAGTGTCTTGATCAAGATGGCGAATCAGTAAGAGGAGAAAAAAACACGAGTTCAGAACAGCTTTGTCGGGTTACACAGAAGCGGCTATCAGGATCTACGGAAGCATCCAGAGTGACCAATCTTGAAGAGTCGAAAGGGCCTTTATCAGCTCCCCATGCAGTTGAACCTCATAGCGGTTTCATTGATAGAGCGGAAAATGTCTCCACCAATATAAATTGTAAGAAGCCATGTTTGGCAGGTAATAAACTTTCGCTGCGTACCAAAGGTTCATCGAAGAAAACAGCGAAGGAGGACAAGGAGAATATGGTTCCAGCTCGCAAATTACCTCTCTTTAGCATCCAGAGCCCATCTAGCAAACCTTGCATTAACCACAAACTGTCTGCAGATTATATGATTCATGAGAAGCTGCAGTGCAATCAAGGTGACGATAGGAACATTAAGAAACAAGTAACTGAAGAATCAGCTCTACCTGAAGCAGTAATTGTATTGGACAGCGAAGATAGTGAAGAAGAAACAAATACGCCTCCTGCGAGGACAAAGTTGCCTCTAGCCCGGCGCTTGGGGAAGTGGAGAGCTAAAGCTTGAAACTTGAATGCTGATTCTCAGTTTTCAATTGGCTCCGCACACGTGAGTCTGCTTTTTCGCCTTCAAATGCTGTATCTCATGAGTTTTAAATATGACAACTGAACTCACTGTACTACAGAAACTGTTGGATATTACAACTGGGTTTTGTGACCTGCAGCTTTGCTATTTTCTCAAGTTTTCTTGATACTGTTGATTTCAACATTGTTGAAATTGTACTATCTTAATGCACCCATTATCTACGGTATTTTTGTAAGGAAAAAGTAAAATTTATATCGATGCCGGGATTTGAACACTTACTCAGTTAATTATTAGAGAAAATTGCAAAATCTCTCAGTTAACAATTTCATTTTTGTCTAAAGTCTTTATATATTGTGTTTATTTCAAAAAAACTCTCTGTTCACAATGTATTTTTCATACCATCAGTATAATTTCGTTAAAATAGACGAAAATCTTGAAATATTTTCATAATAATATAAATATCCTCTTCACTTTGTACATACATTTGCAAAGAGTACAATAAGTTTGTGCAAAAAAAAAATGCATTATACACCTAAGTGACTTGTTTTAAGTCAAATCTCATATTGACTCGTGACCAGGAAGGGTAGGTCTGAATGTCAGCTGAATAATAGTTGCGAGGCTGACGGGTACTATGGAATTGGCTCTTCCTTCCTCTTTTCCTCTATTTTCCACCATTTCCTTGGTCTCTAGCTGAACACAAAAGCCATGGTATGTGTATCATTTCTCTTTTTCTTCTTCGTCGTCTTTAAACTTAACTTCTGGTCTGTTGAATCGATGTATATACTGTTTTGTGTATGTGTGTAGTCTCTTGCGCCTGTGATGTTGCGGTCGGCGGCGAGGCTGTTGACGTCTCTGGTGGCGCAGCCCGCGTCGTCGGTGACCACCATACTATTCTACAGCGAGCTTCTGCCTCAGAACACCGTGTTGGAGAGACTGGTTCAGCCTCAGATGCTCCACAACCAAAACTACCTCTTCCATTTCATCGTCAACTTCTTGAGATGCTTTCTCTAGTTCGTTCCATGTTACACCAATTTTCTGTTTCTTGATTTTTGATGAATTGGGTTTTCTTGATCTGTGAATCAAGATCGCTTCCCATAAACATTCTTGAACACGATTAGTTATTTATTTATTTATTTTAAATGTGTGTCACTCGTTCGATCAATAGTATGTTTATGTTTTTATTTATTCAGAAAAAAATATAATCACATGTTGCAGAAAATATTTATAGTAGGGGTGACAATTAGAAGGGCTTTCCTCCTTTCTCGTTGGCCAGAAACGATTTAAAAATAAATATGTACTTCAACTAAATGTATATCAAAAATTGTATTTTTTTTAATATATAGGTCTTATTATGAGAGGAGCTGATCATAATTCTGGTCTTAATCGGGTCTTACCTAAGAGCAGTGTTGTAAATGACGACTGTCATGGCCCCGAAAACCACACGGGCGCCACGCCGTGGCGTTTTGGCAGCTTTGAACCGGTTTTGTACTTATTTCAGTTGATTTTGGATTCATGTGGGTCGGTTCTGTCCAAACTAATTAATGTTTTTTTTAAAGTTAAAAATTTTATACCTTGTAGCATAATATGTATTTTTATTACATATATAATTAATTTATATTTAAAAAATAGAAAATACAAAAATGAAAATCCGTCATAACCCTGTTATGACCCCTGTCCGCCATCGTATATAGCGACGTGCGCCATCTACAACCTTACCTAAGAGACCCTACAAATTTCCACACACATACTATATTTTACCTGCTCCTTAACTTTTTGATAAATTCATATGTGAACTTAATAATTTTCTTGGTGCCCGTAGGGGTAAATTTGTCAATCCAAGCGTTAACAATAAGTGGAATGGTAGCTTGATAGCTTTCCTAAAACAAAGAATGGTTGTTTAAAAGGTCAACGGTTCAGAGCTTCCATATTGGGCCGAGTCAAAGCCCATTACTACTCACCCATCCGCTCTTCTATATTGGGCCACCCGTTTAGCCCATCAATCAGTATGGGTTCATTTTGGGTCATTTCTCAAACTTCGAGGTCAATATTTGTTGAAGAAAGTGTTCTTATTATGTATTTGCTTGAGAGCTTTTTACTTGTTAATTGAATCCACCGTTACCACACCACTAAAGATAAGATTAAGATCAGTATCATCAAAATTTAACTTCTCCACTCTGTAGTTTTCTGATGGATTGCATGTGCTAGTTTATTTATTTTGCATATCATCAAAATTTAATTTCTCTGCTGCATAGTTTTCTGGTGGATTGCATGTGCTGGTTTAAATATTTTGCATGTGACGCAGAATTGAACCTTTGTTGACCAAAAAGTCAATTAATTTATTAATTTATTGTTAATCTATTGACGTGTACGTTTCTAATAAATCATATCAATCATTCTTGTCACACATTGAACAAAATGAAATTAAAATCAATTGTTCAAGAGTTTCTGATTCTATATACTTTTATTTCCAAATTTTAAAATTAAAGCATTCACGATCTGGATAACTATTTTTATCATTTTATAGGAAACTAACAGAATCTTTATTTATAAAATTCCCGTTGAAACGACCGTTAGATTTCCACAAACAAACACAACCGTTTTCTGAGACTCCTAGATTGTTCACCAGTGGTCCCAACCACCGCACCTAAAATATAAATTAAACCAAAATAATAATTCATCTGCTACGAGACAGCTCAGCAGATCGCGGAAATCACGATCCTACCCTTTCCCATCACTCACCGAACGCGTTACCAAATGAGGTTGACGTATTTACCCCTCTCCCGCCGCGACACGCGCACCGGACACGCAGATTACCGAAACTGCCCCTAGGGGTCGAGGGTATTATTGGAAAACGACAAGAGAACATGCATGGTGGACTAGAGTCTGCTTCTTCAAGCAATAGCGAGAGTCTGTGTCAGTTATCTGGAAAAGCGTCACAAAAACAGTAGCAGAAAAATTTTATTTTATTTTATTTTTTCTTTTCCATTAAAAAAGCTCTTTCTGCTCCTAAAGGCTTAAAGGCTCAAAGCAAAGAGACAAACAGGTCCTTAAATGGAGGATTGGGTAGCGCAGGTGATTGTAGCTTCTCTCTCGCTTTCGCCTCCATTTTCTGAAGCTCTCTCTCTCTCTCGCTTCAATGCCTCTCGAATCTGAGAAGCGATCGATTTTGTATTTCTGTTTTTGGCTGTGATTTACGGATTCGGAATCGGAGTTGGAGTCGGATTCCAGAGAGGAGATCGGAGATGCTGGACGGTCTCTTGGGGCGTGGATTCGCCTCCAAATGGTGAGTTCTCGATTTTGATTTCGTTTCTGTGTTTTTCTTTTCTCTGTGTGGAAATTGATGTGTGGTGATTTGGTGATGGAGCAGTAAATCGCTGATGAAGCTCACGAAGTCGCGGATCGAGGTGATAAAGAGGAAGAGGAAGGCGACGCAGAAGTTTCTGAAGAAAGATATTGCTGATCTGCTCGCTAATGGACTCGACATTAATGCTTATGGAAGGGTATGGAGGCTTGATTTTGCTTTAACTACTGCAATTGTTGCTGTTTTTGTGTTGGAAATTATCTATGTTTTGAATTTGAAATGTTAATTTTCTGGTTTTTGATAGTGAAATGCAGAGAGGGAAAAGAATTAGAAATTTCGAATAGATTATTGATTTTTCTAATTTTTTTTAAAGTAATGATCTCAGAATAGGTAATTTGGTTGCTATTGTTGGAGTTCTTGTGTATAGAGAGCAAAGGAACATGATGTTCAGGGATTTTATATGATTTCTGGGTTGAATGTCTGTCGCTTATTATGCTTGATAATAGTTGGTACTTTGCTAGGCCCTGAAAATTGGATGATTTGAGTTTGCACTTGTTTTTTTCTTAAAAAAGTGATTCTTTTGACTTATGATTTGCAAATAATGAGGAACTGTTGCTAAAACAAAATTGAGCCATTTCTGTATCAAGCCTCTCCTCTTATTGTTGCCAAGTTGTTCGATGTTCTTTTGTTCGCCACAAGTATGCAGAAGATATGAGTCTTCCTAAGATCGATATATGAAACCATATAAGTTACTATTTTTGAGTTGTCAGTCAATTCTGCCTGGCTTGATGCTTGAGATGGAACTTTAGAATTCACCTGTTTTTGTCAGGTCACTAGGAACATTTCTGTGGTTTTTAGTATGATGATGATGCTGTCATACGCAATTAGAAATAGGAGTCTTTGAACATGATGCCTATACTAGAGGGTGCTCATTATTCCAGTATTCATATCAGAAACAAGCTGATGGTGTTCGGATTCGTTACTCAAAATGGTGGCCACCATATTATTATTATGTTGTGTTTTTCTCTGTGCTTGATTACAGACTGTGACAGTATAATTCACCACTGCATAATGATTAAGCTATATTAAACAATTAGACACACTTATTTTGGTTTGTTAGAATAATCACTTATGTTTTAGTTTTATCTCTGTGCAATGCTGGTTGAAGAAACTCTTAGCTCTTTTCCCTCACTACAAATGTTTCCATTTCTACTTCTGCAAATATGCAAATAAACTCTCTGGAAATATTAATGGATATTGACTGTGATCAACAAGTTTTGGTGCTGTAACTGTAAAAAAAATTGATAACCTCATACTGAAGTGCTCTTATGTTCTCTGTGAGAATTCAAAACAGGCTGATGGACTCCTCATGGAATTGACCGTCTCATCTTGCTATGACTATATTGAGCAAACTTGTGATTTTGTACTGAAGCATCTTTCAGTCATACAGAAACAGAGGTACGAGTGGCTCATTGTCGTTACTTCTGAGCAATTAAATTTAATTCACGTTAGAGGATGATGCCCATTGAAACTAGCAAACTGAGTTTTGAAGTCTATGTTAGGAAATAATTCTGGATTTATAAGACAGCTTTTGATGGGTAAGCTGAAGGCCAGCTTGAGTGAAGCTTTTTTGTATTTTTCTTTCAGCTTATGGATGTCCCTCTCCTTTTTCCACTATTTTTAGTTGAATTTGTTTTTTTTCCATAAAGATTTCCAAAAACATTACTATTCACTTTCCATCTGAATTTTGAAGAAAGAGTAATCCGTATTGTTGAATTGTGAATGCTATAACTCATTAGTTTGCACATATATTGGTCATTTTAAAGAGCTTAATTACTGCAAGAAACTACAAAAGCACTTATAGATAAAACCATAAGCAATATGAAATACATGGTAGAGAGGTAACAAATACCCATAGTCATGAGTCTCATATCTGGAATTTTACATCTATATTGATATTTAACCACCGATTTTGCTTTCTTTGCAGTGAATGCCCTGAGGAATGCAGAGAAGCTGCATCATCTCTGATGTTCGCTGCTGCAAGATTCTCTGATTTGCCAGAGTTACGTGACCTTCGACAAATGTTTCACGAAAGATATGGAGATTCCCTTGAATACTTCGCCAACAAAGAGGTTTTTCTCCACCTACCCTCTCAACCAGAATTGAATAGGAAATTAATAATGCCGTCTACAACTAATTGTCCTGTTGTTTAATTATAGTTTGTTGAGAAGTTATCGTCAAAGCCAGCTGAAATGGAGAGTAAGGTTCAGTTAATGCAAGATATAGCATTAGAATTCTCAATAAGGTGGGACTCCATGGCTTTTCAACAGAGAATTTCAAATCCTTCTGTATCTGCTCAGGTATGTCCCAGTTTCTGCTCTCTCACAAACCCTTACTGCTGAGCAGATCCAGGAGTTCAGAAAAAAAATCGAGAAAGTATCTTTTATTCTCAGAACACATTGTTCTGCATTCATGTCTTTGTTTTCCGACAGGGTGTTGTTATTCAGGTTCTCCCGTAGGTGTAATCATTAGCAATTTCTTCATTGCAGGGACAAAATAAAAACTATGGGCATTCTCATGCAAATGCCGATAACAACCGATCTGTCAACAGAAAAGATTCGGCTTCAAAAGGTGATAGACGTAAATTTGCATATAAAGAAGGGCACGACCTTCCTCCCAAGTATGATTACAGCCCGCGTGATGTTAAAGAGGGTCATGGCCCTAAAAGGCACGAGATTGATCCGCAGCCTAGAAGGCTAGTCAGTGAGAATGGGCACACATCACTGAATGGCGCAAAAGAAACAGCCCTAAAAAACGATGGCAGGGCTATTTCATTCCAAGGAGGGCGAGAAGTCAATGTTGAGAAGCTTGGACAATGGTTTCAGAAAGAAGATACATCTCCAAGGAAGGTTATATTAGGCAGTTCATCATCTCACAGAAACGGACGAATACACGCTGATGAAAGACTGAAGTTACAGAATGGCAGGGCGGAAGTTGATAATACAGAAACAAGTAATAGGCAGGATAAAGAAGCAGAGAAATTGAGGCCATATTACAACAATGCCATCCCCCCGCCTTATGTCAAACCCTATAGTAAACCGAAGGAAGACAAGTATGGAGCCAATCCAAGATCTACACATGCTGAGTCTTTAGCACATGACAGCGCTAACACTGGTGATAGATCGGATAGGGTTCAATTACGCGATCATTCTGACCACGAGAGGCATGCTGGATTGGTGAGAATGAATGGTCATGATAATGAGAAAGATAGTCATCATCATCAGGATGGTGTAACAGGTGATGACCCCTTACGAAAGGTGAAATCAGTCAGGAGGAGGCACTCAAGATCGCGATCTAACCACGATGATATTGGCGATCCTGAAGAGACAGCGGTTCCTGCAAGAAAATCGAGGACCAGCAGAAGGGACGATCCAAGGCGCGGGCTGCAAATCTTATTCGGTGATGAATGCGAACGCGATGAGAAAGACGAAGAGGAAAGGGTAATAGACAGACTGCTGATGCATTACAGCAAAAAACCGACTTTTGAGCCAGAAAAGCTTAGAAGAAAGCATAAAAGCCGCCGTCCACAACACGAAAGCCCTGACGCGGATCAATCTCAATCTCCATTGAACAACAGAACTAAACACAGGCCTCGTGAAGAACCAGACACAACTCATGCACCTCTACGATCATCCTCCCTTCCTCATGAACAATCAGCAGCATCGCCATCAGAGGCACCCAAAGTATTCGCTCGAGCTTCTTCATTCCAGCATGACGGGTCAAACCCAGCTCGGCATGTGCATCCCAAATTACCAGACTACGATGATCTGGCTGCTCGGTTCGCATCCTTGAAAGGGAGGTAAAAGGTAAGTTAGAGCACTTGCAATTTCACCACTTCTCATCATATACAATACCTGCACAAGATTGACCCTTGCTTAGAATAGGCTTTTTCCTCAATATACAGATCATTTATTTGCATTTACAGGTTATACATTATTCGGGTTCCGAGATCAAGTGATTCTAGAATTTAAAACTTTTCATGTCAACTTCAAATGTCACTGGCTACAGACCGATAGACAGAACATTGAGTTTGGTTACTATACTGTAATGAAGTTCCACTGTCAATGATGATTTACTTTGCTTGGTTATGGATCAAATATCTATTTCTTTACGAGCCGGTCTTTATTGAGTTGTTAGAACTTGATTCATTAAATAATATAATTGAACGGGAATCCGAATTTCAAGTTCAAAGTTGGACTAGTTGAATAGATGAGCAGAGCTTCACCTTAATTATACTAAAGACTCGTTAGCCTTGCAAGCCGGTTATATATATTATTTTAGTTTTAATGAATATTTACAGTGAAAATAAATGAATCAAGCTGAGTTAGTCAAACTTGGTTTGAGTTTGAGTTTGAGCTTGAGCTTGAGCCGAATATGCATTTTCAAGCTGACCAGAGTCCTTACAAATTTAGACTAGTAAGCTTTGTTATGCCATTTCTGTAACTTGTAGCATTATGAACATATTTTCAGCTGAATAATTTTAGGACCAATATGGCCTCTGCTGTCAGTAAAATAAAATATACCCCAACCCAGCTCTGAGAAAGTCAGAGCTAAAGCCTTACATTACAATAATGGTCAACGGTGAAGGACTGTTTCCCGCCAAAAAAAAAGAGCTCCTGACATTCCCATATAATTACTCTCCACCACTCCACTCCACTCCACTCCATTGTTATTGTACCAAAAACCCAGAAACAGAGCAAGAACCAAGATTAGAGGAGGAGGAGGAGGAGAAAGAAAATGGAAGGAGGCTCGTGGAAGGTGATCGTGGGAGCAACAATGGTGATGGCCGTGAGCCTCGCCATGGTCGTGGCTCTCGTCTTCGTCCTCCTGGCCGAGCTCTACTGCTCCCTCTTTCCCCGCCGCCGCAGCCTCCCTGCCGCCGCAGCCGGAATCACCACCGGCGGCGATGACACGTCAGCTTCCCGACTCGGGGTCATCGCCGCCCCGAGAAACCTCCTCTTCCCTCCGGTCGCCGGAAAACAGAGCGGAGCAGAAACAGAGACAGTCGGTGGAGTCGCCGGAGCTCCAACGGCGGCCGGCCATCTTGTCTACATATCGAACCCCGTCTTCGACGCCGGAGTGGATGACACGCCATTCGAGACTCCGGCGACGTCGCCGTCCCGGCTGGAGTCCGGCAGCTCCTCCGGCGAGGAAGACAAGTACCCGATGACGCCCCCGTTGACTCCGATGAAGAAGCTCCCGTTAAGGGCATGCTCTGTTTCTCTCGGAGACAGTGCCAGCTCCAAAATGGGTGTCTCGTCGTCGTCCTCCTCGACCTCTCCAAGCATTTCACCTTCCTGGTAGAAGCATTATTTTAAGGGGTAATTACACATATAATTACACCCAACTATACGTCATTCTTACATAAGTATAGAAGTATACCCAAATATAAAACTCGATTTTGCAGTCACCCAAATTACATTTCGTCTCACTTAGCTCTAAACAGGTTAAATCTAACGGAATTTTAAGATAAAATGACCAAAATACCTTTGCATAAGTTTTATATTTAGGTATACTTATGTGAGAATGGCGTATAGTTGGGTGTACTTATGCGTAATTACCTTTTATTTTAAGCTTAATTTGTTCGTTGTCGTGGGGATGGGCTTGTGTTGTGCTCTGAAGTTGTTGAGTTTTGTTGTATTTGTTACATGGGAATAGATGCAGAGTAGCTTTATGGAACAGAGGACCTTGCATGCCTGTTTATGGAAACCTCATCATCGCTATTTTTTTCTACTTTTTTATTTGCTTATTCGGTTTCGAATGAGCCAGGCAAGTATTGGGCCTTTCTGAGCCCATTTACAAAATATATTGTTCAGCCCATTCTGTTAAAAGGGCCACATCAAATCAAATATTCACTAATATTTGATTAGTGAAGGTGGAAGGCCCTGTCTACGAGCCGAATCAAGTATAATTTTGTTAAAACATGGCTCTAAAAAAATTAATCAGCTCAATGGAGCTTGCACAATTATACTTGAGCCCGGTTTAGGAATGACAAAAGATATTCGGAACAAATGTAGTAGTTCTCGTCTCCTATACTGTCAGATCATCGATATCGAGTACTCTTAGGTTTCAAATATCTCGCCTCTCTATAAGATAACTTGGGGTGGACTGTGGAATGTTGACAACCCTAGCCCAGTTTGAAAAAAAATAATCAAGCTCAAATTTAATGACTCGGTTTGATCTGTTTAGTTCTTTAATATATGTATATATGAAAGAAACAAGCCGGCTGATTTATTAAACAAGATCAATCTTGAACTTGAACTTGACTTTAACATGGTTACGAAACACATATATATATTCTTATAATTTCATCAGTACATTTTTCTACTTACTGGAAAATGAGATAACATTTCATAGTTTTATCAAATCATACTAGTGATCCAATTCATAAATTTCAGACTGATAACAAAAAATCAGCAGGTCACACCTCTCTTAAGACACAAAAAGAAGGAAAATTATAGAAACTTGCTTTGATAGATTAAATTCAGTAATGAAGTTTCCATATAACAATAAAATTAGGGTCCTAAGAAGTATCATCCCCACTTCCTCCATTTTTGTTTATTGGAAATGCTCTTACATGTCTTTGGACCAAACTGAAAGAAGTTTTAATTCTTCAGCAATGTCAATTTCTGTACAGCATCATATATCTAAAAATGAGGAAGTTTCAGGGTTCTTGTAATGAAAATTCAGAATCTATATACAACAGATGCTCCATGACAGTAATTGTGTAGGGCACAGCATGATCTTCAACTTTGTTCAAGCAGGAGCCTGTTATGAAAGTTTCAACAAGGAAAATACTAATAAGCACTTGTGGTTTTGGTAAAAACATGATCATAGTGTAAAGATCGAAATGGGAAGCGCTACATACACAAATCAGCCAGAGCAGCAAAACCCTCCTTGTCGTCTTTGATGTGATCTGTTATGCAGCTTCATTCCAGTAGGGCGAGGTGGGGCGGCTTTTGCCAATCTTATTGCTGCAGGTGAGAGAGACAAAAGATATAGCACGTGATATCGATGAAATATCTTTAAATCCAATTCAATTGAAAGAGCGATGAAGTTACCTATATCATAGAAGAGTTCATTGACATTTTGTGCAGTTTTCGCAGATGTTTCAAGAAAAGACAAGCCATTTTCTTTAGCGTATTGTTCGCCTTCCTGCAACAATATTCAGATTACGCTTTTAGTCAAGGCACGACGTGTGACTTGAAGAACTTCATATTCCAATCAATCAAAAAAGATGGATGACTCATAGGGGAAAGGTTTTGCAAGTAGCTGATAGCATTGTTACAAAAATGTAGTTTTCTTGTTCTACTTTTCTTGGCTATCAATGGTTTTATTGTAATTTACAGAACAATTAAGTCAAGAGGCACACAAAGGATTAGCCTTACAAAAGGGCATCTATAGAACTAAATAACATTGTCATAATACTTCATAATTTACAGAATACTAATGATGTAATTTCATAAGATAAGTGTGGTATTTGAATGTGAATACCTCGTTATCTACTTTTCTCTTCTCTTCCAAGTCGGCTTTGTTTGCCACCAAGAACATCACTAAATTTGGGTTCCCTGATACAGCCCCAAGGAAGTAATTAGGGTTTGAATAAATTTCAGTCATGCATTGAAGGAGCAAATCTAGAAAATGGATTTCAGTATCTGTAATGTGCTTAAATATGGTAAAGAACATATCTCATATCGGATAAGGAGTAAATGATTCACATATATTTGCAATTAGCAAGCGTGTTTCATGAATGCTCTTCATTTACCTTGTCTTTGCAATTCTTGCACCCACTTCTTGGCTCGTTGAAACGACTCCTGAAGTGAAAATTAACAGTGCATTTTATTCAGTCGGGAACAGGAAGGTAAAGAACCGACAATACGGTAAATAAAACGTTATTCAGAATTTAGCACATCCATAGCTGTAAAACAAGCAAATTGCATTCACGGGGCAGCATTAGATGCATGTTATTCATTATAAGCAACAACTTATGGTATACTTAACAAAGTAATGAAACAAGCAAAATGCTTTCAACACGTAGGAGAATCAGAAGGCCAGTAATTAGCTACCGTGCTTGTAATGTCATACACGACAACGGCAGCAGCTGCACCACGATAGTACATGGGAGCCAAGCTATGGTATCGTTCTTGTCCCGCTGTGTCCCATATATCAAACTTCACAGTTGCTTCATTTATCGACAAAACCTGTGTAAAGAAGGCTGCTCCGATTGTTGATTCCTGCGGCTTATACTCATGTCAGAGGCAGCATGTCTTAACAAGGTGAAATCAAATCAAGTCAAAACAAAATGTAATAGTAATGATGATGATGGGCAGACCTGGAAATCAAAAAATTGTCCTTTGACAAATCTCAATATCAAACTTGTTTTCCCGGTGCCCATGTCCCCAAGAAGTACCTGGAAAAGACACATTTTAACTCCTGAGATCAAAACAACTCATTCCCTTGAGCCTACCATTTGTGCAATAACATAAAAATTCTATGCATAGTATTCGGGTGGAAGAGAACTTGGATAGTTATATTCACTAGTCAAATTCCAACAACATGGTATTCAAATGGACAAAAGGAAATGAAGTCTTCATATAATTGACTACTGAATTGGAAACCATTTAGCCTCAAGAACAACATAATAGCAGATTTTCTATACGCACACAAAAAACACTTCAAGTCTGCAAAAGCAATAACACAGTCATGATTCTCAACAAGCCGATCAAAACGATGAAGTAACTAATCCTCAACAAGCATAACTGATCTTCCCAGATGCATAACATGAAGCTGAAATCAGATTCATAACATTACTCAAGGACAAGTATATGAAGAAGCTGGTTTAGGCATTTCATCAAACAGGTAGAGTGCACGAACACAAACCACACAACACCCATCAAAATCAAATTGTGCCCACAAAATCTAAGAACCCATTAACAGATTCAATCTAAAACGATCCAAAAACCCATCAAATCCTCCGAATCAAAACCATAGAAAAATCAAAAATCAAAACATACCCACCAGTTTCGATTGTATGTTCTTTTTGCTCGCCTTAGACATTCTCTCAATCGACCCAAAACCAGTGCCCTATCAACACACACACACAAAAATCGAAACCCAGAAAAACTAAAAAAGAATCTCAGAAAATAGAGATTGAGCTTATCCGCTGAAAGCTGAACAAACACAATTTGACAAAGACCAAGATGTGAAGGGTTTATAGACTTTATAGTACGGCAATGAAGAAATTGATATTGCCAGGACTCGAATTTGAACTTTACAAGCTATCTCTTATGAGGATTGGGAGTGGCGGTAGTGATTTTGGGTGCGAGAATGGTAGTTTTGTAGTGGCCGTAGAGAAAGGGAGTGACTGGTAGTTGGCGGTTGACTGTTAAGTTAGTTGCTTTTTTTTTTCTCGGCTCTGTTCGTTTTCTTGTACCGCACTAAATCGGTTCCTTTTCCGAAATATCGGAGTGGGTCGGTGGTGTGGTTACTAATTTATCGGGCCGATTTTTTGTTTCCGATACGTTACCCACTGGATCCGAGTCATCAGACACATGGGTTCTGAACTCATATGAAATGTTATAAATATAATATATTTTCTCTCCCGTCCGTTTATATTTTAATATATTCTTAGTTTATTTATTTATTTATTATGTGATAAATTATTTATATGCCGAGCTAGGATGGCACCGGGTCGGGTTTAGGAGCGAATTATCCCCATCATGTCTTCGCCCCGATCTCCGACCATGTCACCGACAAGGATGGAGAATTCCGATCCCCAGCCCATAATGTAATTAAAAATATTAATCTTATAAAATCTATATTGTAAAACACCGTTTTAAATATAAATATATGTTTATAATAGTAATTTGATTAAATATATTTTTTAAGTTTATTTGTAATATATTGAGGTCAGAACAAGGGCGTATCCAGACCGAAGTGAGGATTCTCCATTTTGTTGTTTTGAAAAATTACCGTTCTGATTGGATTTAAAAGTATCAGATCATTGTTAGGGACGAAATATTTTGTCATCTCTAATTGAACATCGTCTATTATAAATAAGTTATAAGGAAGAGTTGAAATTCAGAGGTTAAAATAATTAAAGACAAGTATGGTCGGATTCAAATAAACCAAATTAAAATATAATTTAAGTTTTGCTTTAGGGGCTTATCCTCTAAAAATATGTGGACATGCATGTGCATTATCAAGATTGGCATAACTAATTGTGAACTATATTTGAGGGTATGTTTTATCAAATATTAAAATGGAATGGGTATCAAGATTAAGTTGTTTTGAGCCTCTTTATTTGAATAATTGAGGATAGGATGGGCATGCTCTAAGGTTGGAAGATTCTTTCAAATGCTAGTGAAATTTGATGTACATAACAACAACTAGTCCAATTCCTAAATCATAGTATTTCCAACCCGTTATTAAGCATTGGTTCATGTATAAATAGACCATGTATAGGAATAAAATAAAGGTTGGATATGTATTGAATCGAATCAGAATTTATTGTTAGTGTGGAAATCTTACTGGTCAATTAGCGAGTTGAAGTTCAAGAGCGAATCATTTAATCTAAGGTTCTGGGGCGTGGTGGCCTCGTGCACGACGATATGTTATGTTCGTCGAATGACTCATCGCAACAAATTGTCTGACAAACTGTTTGTCGAATATCTTGTCATTTCATGTTTCTTGAATTTTCTGTTTCGTGTCATATTATGTTTTATGTTTCTGTTTTGATCAGTAAAGAGTATAGATTAAATATTATATTAAAATAAACTAGCATAACAATGTAACTTGGTGTATATGATTTTCTGTAATAGTCATTATCTCTTCTATCGGTGGACGTAATCGATGCATTGTGTATAAACTACATAAAATTATTGGTGTTCTTGTTTATTACTTCAATTGCTTATTTGTTTCCGCAATCTCTTAATATAACATGGAATCGGTTTTCGATCTAACATGTAGGGAATAAGATCATCAATAAATTTGCTTCAAACTCTTTTCATTGTCATTCCTGTAAAATGAGGGAACACTCATAATTGTTTTTGAGAATATTCTGTTTTCTCACCAGATTTTATATTTTAATTAATATTGTATTAAACTTAAATAAAATAAAGATGATAGACAATATTAACAAAAGGTATATTGTATAGGATCGATAAATATAATGTTGAAATGATAATCTATATTTTTTTTAATATTACATCACTTTTCCTATCTATCCTTAAACTCACCCCACATAAATATTGTAATGAGCCTTGAACCTTAATCTGAAGTCAGAGAGTAAACAGTGTCAACCACTAAGTCACCCTCAAACTGATAAATGATAATCTATATAATGATTAAATTCATGTATTAGGTATCGGAGACTATGAGAAAACAATTAATAAGCTAGTTGATGTCATTATGTATCCAAAGTGTTGTTGACAAATCAAAATCGCATCTTCTTGTAGAGGTACTGTTTGGGACCAGAACAGCGACAAATGTGGTGCACATGAAAATATTTGATATTTGACCGTACACAAATACCAACCAAAGAAATTAATTTGATCAACAGTCCTACATACGGAGGATTAATTTGAATGCACTATGATTTAGCTACGTATAATATAAATTATTTGTCTTAATTCTAATTCGAAACAACGTGGTTTCAACTTATAGAGAAGTATTCGGCTAAACTACCCTCGTATTTACAAATTTGAGAGCCCTTTTTCTTCCATTAGATGAAAATTTTAACGAGTCAACATCGTCCAATAGCACACTAAGTAATCATGAATTAATTACATATTTATTTTAATGAATTAACACCAACATGTATGTAAATTAATCTTTTTGCACAATCAGTTAATTTATTTATTTAGGAATTACATTTACTTCTTCATTATTTCAATTTATAATTTCTTTATTTGAAAATATTTTACTATTTACTATTTGTCATCTTTCATGGTTTGATTTGTCAAGTTTCATGAGTTATTTTGTAAGTTTCATGATTTCGTGATTTAATTAGTGAAGTTTCATGAGTTAATCCGTCTAGTTTCATGTTTCATTCATCAAGTTTCATGATTTAATTTGTCAAATTCCATGAGTTAATCCATCAAGTTTCATGATTTCATGATCTAATTCGTCAAGTTTCACAATTTAATTCGAAAAGTTTCATGATTTCATTCAAAAACTTTCATGAGTTAATTTGTCAAGTTTCATTGGAAATTTCATTATCACTCCATAAATTTAAAAAAAACCAGCAAACCATCAAGAGAAACATAATCATCTCTTCCAAAAATGGCAATAATCAAACACCAACTAAACCAAATCACTAGTAAGAGAAATCCAATCATCAACTCTATTAAAAAACAATATGTGAAAAATTAAGAACAAATCAACAAACCTAAATCTTGTCTCTTAGGCTCCGTCCTCAATCACTTCATGAGGCTACCGCGAGATCAGCGTTTAAGCGACCGATTTCAATGAGAATTGAGATCGCTATGGACACAAGACCAAACATTGTTGTGGTTTTTTGGTCTAATGAAACCTGATTTCCCATATATGGAGACAATGGGGACGATGTAGTGCTCGGAGTCGGGGTCAACGACGCAGATGATGGCGTGGATGGTGGATGACAAACGGCGGTGTGCATTGTGGATGGCAAACGCCGGCGCGGATTGTGGATAGCGGCTAATGGTGAATGGGAGCGCTTTTAGATAAGGTCTTATTGTCAGTTTACAAAATAGGAACATAATATTACCATTGTATAATCTGAAATGTAGGTTTCAGTTTTACGAAAATATACTATTTGGGGTATTATTTCATTTATTTTATTAATAAGTGAGCCCATTAATGTTTACCGTAGATTTCAACCCATCTAATAATTCATACATGTTCTTAATATATGTATATCAAGCAAGGTTTGTAGTGGAATTCATCCCTTCACGTTGGTACGGTTGCCTGGTGTTATATATATAGCAACAATTAGGTACAAACGGGATGGAAATGTCCGAACCTCCGAACTGATAGAATGTGTAGTGCAAAATGGTCGAACGTGATTGACCTCTGTAGAATGTGTAATGCAAAATGGTAGAACGTGATTGACCCTGTAGAACCTTGTTGTCACGTGTCGTGCGTTGAGATAACGCGCGTTCAAATCTTCAACTATGCAACGATTGTGCAACGTTCGGACGTTCTACAGTCGTTTGTAGCGGAGTGCATCCATGTATATAATCAATTTTAAAGGATAAATTGTAAGAACGGTTGTATATTATTTTATTTGTATAAAAAGTAGATGCGTAATTTATTTATTCTAAAAAGTAGTTGTCAACTAAATTTGTTTTTTAATATGTGTTCTTTTCTTCCAAGACAAAATGTCTTGATTATTTTGTTAAAAATTAAAAATATTTTTGTTGCTTGAGAGCATCGATTTTTTCTTTTATGACTGTTGAGCTAGTTCAATTCCCTCTTTGTTTCATCGTGTTATCAAGTTGTTGGTTAGTGATATTTGATAAAAAATGAGAAAATCGACGAGCTCGAGTTAGAAAAAAAACTCCCAAGTCATTTTTACTTTCAGACAAAATTACATATGTTGCAACAGAATTAGGGGTGGGCATTGGTCCGGAACCTGACCGAATCAGTCAAGAACCAGACCGAACCGTACTCCCCTGTTCTCATTTTTTGAGGACCAGAACTATTACATGATGGGACAGTTCGGTTCTGGAACCGTTTATCCAGTTCGGTTCCTCAATTCTACCCGCTAGGACCGAATAATTCTTTATTTTTGTTAATTATGTGGTTTAAGATACGGTTTAAAGTTCAAGTTAGACAGTTTTAATTCAATTTTTAAACATAACATGAAATTTATAATCATTAAAAATTCTAACAAACAAAATATTAAAACGTAATTATTAAACTCAATCATATTATAAAATTCTCAAATAAATTACTAATATATCTTTCTCGGTTTCTTCTTTGGTTCACGTACTCTATCTCTATGCTTCATATAAATTGATGGTGGTTCGATGAATGTTTAGCATACCGGTCCGGTTTCGAGTACATGTCGGTTCTATGTTTAAAGAACCGGAAGCAAACCGAAAATCTATAGTTCTTTCATTTTTAGAACCAGAACCGGAACCGGAACAGTAACCCGCAATTCCTAGTTCTTTGGTTCTGGTTCTGGTTCGGTTCTGATTTGGTCTCCAATTTCGGCTCTTGAGTGTCTACCCCTAAAGAGAATGATTACTTCATTTTTACAATTAAAAAAATAGGCAAATAACACAACTGCTACTTTAAAAAATAAAATAATACACCCTCACCTTTTAAAAATGACATTAATTTTTTTATTTATATCTGTTTTTACCACTAAATATTTGAGTAAATTGGGTAAATAAAACTTTTCAAATAAAAAATATATAGTTGGGCAGTTATAGTATGACACACTATTTATTACAATATTGTCATGTCTAAACTAAATGATGTATGTATTCCATAAGTAAACAATTATTCTATTTTGGAAAGTAAAATATGCATAATTAGGTTTGTATCCATTGTACTAGATAGGCAAGATACATGTGATGGTCACCACTAATTTGTTTGAGTCACTATTTCGTGGAAAATGAGGAACAGTTGGCCTTGGGAAGGTAACCAAAAACATTATATGTTCCACTTCACCATTTGGATATGTACAACGTTGGAATCATTTGGATTGTTGTGCCATGTCCTGACAATTCTTCCAAAAGCAAATTCCAAAGGAAACGCAACCTCTTGATTTGGAATTTTGGTTTCTCACATTTCAATAATATGATGTGTAATATAGATTTTTCTCATAATTCATTAGATGGCAAGAAAATCGAACTTGACCATGTTTGATATTTTTGATATGATTATAACATAAGATAACTCAACAAAATTACTTTTCAATAATTTAAAAAATTTATTTGGAGTATCTAAAGATTGTTTAAGCTACATCTAATTTAATTTTTATTAAATCTAACTGAATTAATTTGTTAAAAAGTCTAAAAGGCACTCAATAGTTCTGATTTAAAATAAAACTGGTCTAATCAGTTCAAAACTGATCTAACGATTTAAAACTAATCTGACCGATTCATGAGTTGTGAATAACAAGTATTTTTTGTAAGGATTTTTGTGGGCAAGGAGACTCGTCTTCTCCTCAAATCTAATACATTAATATACACATATATTGATTATTTATTTAATTACATATTTTTTAAACGATGATCATATATTGAGAATCTAAACATACTATAAGCAAGAATCACTAAAACCATTAGAAATAATAATTTTGTCATTTCTATGATTCAGTGTCCAAGTCTTAAGCATGTAATCGAGATTAAAAGGTGTAAATTACAAAAATACTTATTTTATATAAGATTTTAATCACGAAGATTTTGTTATTCATTCTATTAAATAGTTTATAAAATAAACATCTTATTTAGTTGATATTGTTGTGAGCGGGATTTGAGTTTTTTATAAGAGGATATTTGAGTTTGTATTTTAGAATTTTAAATCTAAAAATGACAATTAAAAACAGAGAGAATTATATATACACATAAATGGTAACTTCAAAAGTATGTTTTATAAAACTTCTGAACTTCAAAAGCATGTCAATGAACTAAGAAGAAATAAACATATAAATAGTATAAAAAATTATAAAAAAATGTAACTCTTTTTAGCTAGTAACTTATTAAAATAAGTTAATAACTTAATTTTACTTCCCAAGTCTCTAGAAATTGACATTTTATTAAAGATAAAATTAATCAATCATGTTTTATTTATTACGCTAGCATGACGTCACCCTCCATCCACGTCATATTATCATGATATGTGTCGTCCTATCTATCTATATATATCGCTTCCATGCTCGTTGACGTTTTAAAAATATTCTCCAATATTAAATTCATTTCTCTCCTCTTATAGTTTTTGTAATTTAACACAAATTAAGTATTGTTGATATTAAAATGGCCTCTCGCAACAGCTTCACCGCCGCAACAAAAGGTGGCGCCGCCGCCGGAGACCACGTCGCCGCCGTTTTGTCCCCAAAGACGACGAAACAGTCGTGTTTGTGCTCTCCGACGACCCACGAGGGCTCGTTCCGGTGCCGGCTCCACCGGAACAGATCCATGTCTCGTTCCAATTCTATGTCCACTCCTAAAAGTGTAAGCTCCAACTCCGTTTCTCCTAAATCCACACCCTCTCCTTAATCATTTTGCGTTCGAGGATCGCTCAAAAACATCAATTAATGTTGTCGTTGTCGTCGTCGAGGGAAAAACATGTTTGAATGTCACAAAATGTTCAATTACATGTGTATTTGGAATAAATTTGATTTCTGTTTTTTTAGTTCAATCTTTAACTAATTTTGTATTACCTGTCAACAAAATTTTAAAATTTGAGCAATAATACAAAAACTCATAGCGAGTTTGAATCAATATTGCAGAAATCTGTAATTTAATTTTTTTTTTAATTAATATTTATGACCATATGTGGTTTTTAATTATTTGTTGTTTTAATAGTTGAAATTATTTATGATTTATTTTATGAAAATTCGAATACGATTAGGTGAGATGGAAAATGTGATGAGAGAAATTTTTTGAAATAATTATCGATGAAAAAATTATTGATAATTGAGATGAGTCTTGAATGGTGTGTGTAAATGATTGATAGAGATAGTGTTTATTTTTCTTGGATGAGTAACACAAGAAACAAAATCAATGAGAGTGATGTGACCGTTGAATTGATTGGGTTTGGGCCCATCTATATCTGCTACGTGTCATTTTATTGGGCCTCTATACTATAATCTGTTTAAATTGAATAAATGATAAATTATTAAGATAACATATTTTTTCAGTCCTAACTTGAACCGATTGCTTTAAAAAAAACTTGAACCGATTAAAAATTAACAAATATAAAAATAATATATATTTTAAAATAACCTCTGTATCAGCTATCGAGAACCACCTAGGACTAAATTTGCCAAATATGCTTTCAAATCTCAATAATATTATGAATTAATGATTATATAAATTTACATAAACATCATTTTAGTACAAACACAGTATATGATGGGGTACTTTTATAAAAGTACACTTAGCTGCGTCTTAGTATTAAATAGATGTATTGACTTATGTTTTGCTTGCTCAAGTCTGTTAATTTTAATTTTGTTTCAAAAAACTCACTTATCTAAATTTGATTATATTTTGTATTATATATTTTAATTCAATGTAAAAAAGACTAAAATGTCTCTACCTCTCTTCAATCCTTCTATTCTCTTTTTTTTCCTTTCTCATTTAATCTGCCAAAATAAGGAGAAGCCAAAAAAATTAGACACAATCAACATAAAAATAGATAAATTTAAAAGTTTTGCCATGATGATCATCAATGAAGAGGTGTAATATTGTACTCATTTTTTTCTCTCAATTTGTATCTCATTTTCATTGGCGTGGACATAACACATGATATGCTTATTATAGTGGTTACCTCTATGAAAGCGAAATAATATCTAAGCATGTGGGGTTCACAATTGTTTTGATTAATTTTTAATGATTTTTTATACAAAGTCAATTCAGTAAATCGCTAAAATTTCATTCTATTGTTTTTAAATATCATATGATATTGAGCAATTATGAAATTACATGTGCACTCGAATTTGAAGATAAAAAAATTACGTAAGCTGAGGCATAAATCGATAATGCAAATATTCAATAGGGAACCTCGCATCTTTACACCAGAGGAGAACTGAAAATTTTGAGAAGAGTAAAAGAGGTTAGTGATTACCTATATTATTCATTCCGATGGATGGCAATATACTCCGTCTCCAACGGGGATCCTCAAACCCGGACGAGAACGGGGCGGAGAATCTCGATCCCGAATGAGAACGGGGTAGGGACGGGATGAGGTATCCCCGCCCCACTCCGCCCCGATATATTAAAAAAAATATTTTTTTAAATTACAAATTATATTTTATAATACATATTTAATGAAAAGTAATATCTTGAAATATATATTTTTTATCAAAATAATATTTTATAATACATATTTAATGAAGTAATAATATGTTTAAGTATATTTTTTATTAAAATAATATTTTAACACAAAGTTTATTAAATAAATAAATATGTTTTAATATTATTTTGGGTTGGAAACGGGAAATCCTCGAAACCTGGCGGAGAAACCTCGCCCCGTTTTTAATGGAGACGGGGATGGGATTGCCAAATCCGTCCCGAACCCGCTCCATTGCCATCCCTATTCATTCACCTCAAATCACTTGAAACATTATGTTCTCACAAGAACTCCAAAGTGTGTGTCTACATTAATTAGGACAACCAAACGCTCAGCTCTTAAGGTAAAAGTGTAACGAGAGTTTAGAGTATAACAAGGGTTAGAAACGGGGTGATACAAGACCTTAGAGTGTAATGAGGGATCGAAATGATTATGACAACTTAATACTCAATTCTTGAGGTAAAAGTGTAAATAAGATTCGGAGTGTTAACAATAGTTCAGAGTGTAACAGTGAGCTCCCACAATTTCAAAAAAACTCGTTCACAATTGAATGGAAACAAATTCACGACTCAATGAAAATTTATATAATATAAATCTTCTTTAGCGTTAAAATATGTTGAATGGAAAATAGTTAAAAAAATCAATGAAAATACGGTGTACAAATACCGGAAACACAATTCAATGGAAACGAAGTGTATAAATAATTAAAAATTCGATAGAAACACATTCACGATTCGCTGGAAACTCATTCACAATTTAATGGAAACATGTTCATGATACATTTATATGATATATAAATCGTGTTTACGTTATTCGATCAAAACACATTCACGATTCGATAGAAACTCGTTCAAAGTTAAATGGAAACATGTTCCTCATAAAATGAAAACACTATGTATATTTGATAATCATATAATACTCATTGTACGAATGTTGAAAACAAAATTAGAATTGACACACACATAACCAATTTGGCCCAAATTGGCTCACCATAATCGTCTATTATCAAACAAATTTTAAGAAATTTGAAAATTGATGTTCAAACAAATACCTCTAATTGAAAAATTGATTGAGGACCAAACATGGCAGAAGATGGCTATGATGTTTAAGAGCAGTCGGGGCAGGAAAACCGACCTTTGGCTCGACATTTGGTGCAAGGAATGTATCGCAAGTTTGAGTGAGAAGCGCCTCCTAAGAACTGATACACATCGTCCATGAAATTGAAATTGAACACTCCGCCTTGTCTCACAGAACCCGCTCCTTTACAGTTTGAGCATGCGATCATCCTCAGGTTGCCGCATCTCTTGCACATATCCAGAGAACTGCACATTCATCGATACACAATCACAATCCATGCACAAACAAGAGGATACGAAACAATTAGAGACCTTCCTTACCTTCTCTGGGTAGAGGATACGAAAGAGTCGAATTTGGGAGCGGCAACGGTGGCGCAAAGGAGGAGTGCTCTAACCCCGAGTCCTGCTATCTCGCTTGCTGTTATGTTATCCATTTTTATGCCCTCTCTCTGCTAATCCTTCTCTGAGCAGGGATTGTGAGTGTGAGTGAGTAAACTTGTCGGTCGGAGAAAGTAAGCTTCAACATAACCCGAGATGAATACAAACACACTATACAACATATTCGCCTCCTATCGCTACTTGACAATTACTAAACTAAAGCTAAAGCACTATCACCAAAATAAATTGGAATCAAGAAGCGAACGCAAACCCACTAAGTTTGATTCCTAATAGGTCGCTGGTTAGGACCACCACCAAACCATGTATAGGATAACATTATAAACCCCAAAAGAGGAGTCGAAAAACTGCACATAGATTACTAACGCCAAAAAAAATGACACCCATTTAGTAAAAATCATTCACATATGGACAAAAAACGAATAATCTTAATGCATGAATCAGTCTTCACTTCCAGTATCTAAACCCTCGACCAAATCCAACTTTTGCAAACAACAATTGATATAGAATTCATGTGTGAATGATGTACAATGACATCTGCTGAATTCAAAAATCTAACACATTTATTTAAAAAGTGCACATTTTCAAGACTAAAAGTTTCGAACAAATGCAAGACATGTCTGACCACCAAATTCCCAAACAAAAGTAGCATTTTATCCACACAAATCAAATAAACCAAATGGACTGATGAAAAGTGGGAAGCAACTAGAAGCACAAACACACTAGACAAGAAAGTCACAAACTAAAAATTCACAACACTGTGAGCTCTCAGAAAAAGCAATCGGTTCAAAGAAAAAGCAACCGAAACAGGAAACAAACAGAGATCCACAAAATTGGGGACAGAGTTGGTTTTATAGTTACCGAGGGAAGCTGCTGGGTCTCTGCAAGACGATCTGGTTGTGGATTTAGGCTTTTCTGGTTGTGGAGATAAGATGTTCAGCTCTGTGTTGTTGGGGTTGAAAGAGTAAATGTGAAAACTTAAACAAGTAATATTATAGAGGGTTTTTTTTTACCAAAATAAATACGTCAAAGAAAAATTGAATTTACAAAACTTGGAAAAATGGCTTGTAGGAACTAGGATGGCAATTCCTTTCCCGTCCTC
The DNA here is from genome assembly GCA_036897365.1 of Geranium brycei. Classification (NCBI taxonomy): domain Eukaryota; kingdom Viridiplantae; phylum Streptophyta; class Magnoliopsida; order Geraniales; family Geraniaceae; genus Geranium; species Geranium brycei. The sequence continues at coordinate 280 of JAYMTP010000417.1, read as the reverse complement.
GTTAGAAACAGAGCAGGAACTCCTCGTTTCTTATGGGGTAAGATTTCCCGTCGAGTTTCGAAAATTCCCCGGTTTTCATTTCCAACCCAAAATAATGTTAAAATATATTTATTTGTTTAATAAATTTTAATAAAAAGTATATTTAAAGATATTATTATTTTATTAAATATGTATTATAAAATATTATTTTAATAAAAATATATTTAAAAATATTATTTTTCATTAAATATGTATTTTTAAATATTTTTTTTTATTAAATAAATATTTTTTTAATATATCG